>SZWC01006889.1:0-10210 GCA_023375785.1 Penium margaritaceum | reverse complement strand
AATGCTCTCATGGCACACTCCTAGTGGTCACATAACCCACAAACCCATGGAGAATCGCCATGTGTCCATGGCTAGCACACAAGGATCTCACCTCACCTAAAAGGTAAGGAGAGGTACCTTTATCCTGTTCAGTACACTCTGACAAGGCAATCCTAAGACCAAGGACCTTTTTGGATATTTCTTCCATCAGGTCTTGACCCTGGACCTCTTGTCTTTTTCTTTTCTCAGGCTCAGGCATGGAGCCATCGCCCATGGTCACCCGGATATCGGCGGTCCATGACCCCCGAAACTTTGAAAATTCATATCTCCCAATCCCACCGTTGGATCGGCCTCAAACTTGGGTTGTAGACATTTTTCCACCTGATCTTTCAAACGATGAATTTGGATCGACAATTGGAGCATGCATCTGGTAATTTCCTGGAACTTGCTCCTTTGGACCTGAAACTGAGCCGGGTAGCTCCTTTCCCAACATATATTCTTCATCAGATTGAGTGATTCAACAACCATTCTTCAGTACAAGTGATGCCCTTCCATTCCCTTATGCTCGCTGCTCCAAGGCTCCCTCTCTCCTTTAGATCCAACATGAATACCCGCTTGCACTTGATTACCTTACGTCTAGGTGAACGCTCAGTCAGCTCCCACGTACGGTTGTTGAGGTGCGACTGTATCTCCTGCTGCATCGCTTGTGCCTAATTTGTTGCAGCCATGGCCTTCTTGTACGACGTCGGCTCATCAGAATCTGCTGCAAGTGGAACATTCATCTGATCTGGCTTTTGCAACACTAAAAAATGCCCGCACTCACCATGCTTTTAGCGCACCCTGAGATGGTACCTATGACCTGGTGCGGGGAGATTAGCGGGCAGCTGGCACGGTGCTGCATGCACAACTGCTGATGCTGGTGATGCTGCATCTTCTCGCTCTACTTCTGCCGATGAGGCGGATGTATTTGCTACATCAGACATGGGAGAGTAGACTAGTTCTCCCATTGTCATAATGGGAGAAATTCCTCCTTCGTAGGAGGAAGGATAAAGAGGGACTGTGTTATGAAGGATATCAAGTCCCACTGCCTCGCCAGTTGATGGTTCTTTGTCTCTATACAAAGAATGTTCGTGTCGATGAAGTTGCTCTCGTTGAAAACGACATCTATGGAGATGATGGCATCGCCATAATCCCTCTCGTAGAGACGATACGCCTTGCTTGCCATGTCATAACCGATCATCAGCATCTGTGCGCTCTTTGCATCCCATTTCTACCACTTCTCCTTGGGCACGTGCACGTGTGCCAAGCTGCCAAACGCGCGAAGATGACCCACGCTCGGCTTCTTGCTGAACCACGTCTCGTACGGTATCATTCGCTGTAACGCCTTGGTGGAACTACAGTTCCTGATGTACACCAAAGTGCTCATTGTTTCAGTCAAAACGTTGTAGGTGAGCCGAGCTGCCTGAAGTGTGGACCGCACTGATCAACGATTTTACAGTTGGCGCGTTCTGCTACGCCGTACTGCTACAGCGAGTATGGCGCGTTCCGCTGTGCCTTGATGCCTGCTGCTGCAAGGTAGTCTTATAACACTTTGCTTATGTACTTTTTGCCACGGTCGCTACGCAGCGCCTTGATCTTCTTTCTTGTCTGGTTCTCCACCATTGCCTTGAACTCCTTGAACCTGTCAAAGCACTGTTCCTTGGAGGAAAGGAAGTATACTGCAGTGTAACGGCTGAAATCATCAATGCAGGTGAGAAAATACATAGAGCCTCCAAAGCTCTAGGTCTGTAACGAGCTACACAAGTCTGTTTTGACCAGGTCCAGCACCTCCTTTGCGCGCTCCCCTGCTCTAGAGAATGCCTCACGATGCTACTTCCCCTACGAATAGCCGATGCACAACTACTGCTCAAAGTGAGAGATGGTGGGTAAGTCACGCACTTTGTGCTTTGTTTGAAGTTCCTACAAGGCACGCATGCCCATGTGGCCGTAGCGCGCATGCCAGATTTTGTCATATGTGGTCTGCACCACTGCCGCAAGACTCTATTCGCGCGGGATTTTGGTCGCCCCCAACACGCGGTATATGTTGCCTTCCTTCACCGACCTGGCGAACTCCTCTCCATTTTCCTTGTGGACCATGTAGCCAGAGTCGTCGTTAAAGACGTGCACTTTGGTGTTGTCGAGAGAGGATACTGAGAGAAGGTTGAACACAGCATCAGGCATCAGGTACATAGAGTACGCCATGGAACACTCCCACATCAGTACCACGCAAGGTCTCCAACCTCATCTCCACAATCCCAATCCCCTCAGCAGACACCACCGGAACATCACCAAAGCAATTGGTCGGGGGGAATGGAGGGCAGCTGCGTAAACCACTCCTTGTGGTGCGTTAAACTCTTGGTACACCGTGAGTCCTTGTACCACGCTAGATCTGCCTTTTCCTTCTGTGACATGTCAGACTTCACCATGAAGAGGCGGTCACGCACCTCCTTTGCCACGATCATGTTGCCAAAATGGCGCATGCCGGTCTGGTTATGCTACTACTTCCACTACTACTACTGACGTTGCTGTGACGGGTACTACTATTGCTATAGAGATTGCTGCTTTTCCTGCTACTACTGCTCCTGCTTCTTCTGGTGCCTCTTGAACTTGAAACACTGTTTCTTGTAGTTTCCTTCTTTCTCGCAATAATGGTAGTTGCCTTTCTTCTTGCTTCTCTCATGCCTAGACTGTTGCTGTTACTGGTTGGGTGAGCCCTTGGCCATGAAAGCTGCTTCAATATTGCTCTTCCTGCCGCCATTGCGCTTTGTTACATTGCGACGTAGTTCTACCGGCACCAAGTGTGTGCAGATGAAGTCCAGGGCGACAGTCGGCTGGCACTCCAGCGTCTCTCCCACGGTGTCATAGTTTGTTGGGAGTCCCCTTGGCAAAAGGAGGACAAAGCACGTGTCTTCCATAGGGTTGTCGGCCGCTTTCAAATTTTCACCAGCTCCTCTGTCCTATCCATGTACGTGTCCATCCCTTTTCCACCTTGTATTTTCAATGCCATCATCTTTCGCTCCAAAAGCATGAGGAATGCAGGATCCATGCTATCATAGTTCTTGCAAAATGTGTCCCACCCCTCTTTTGCATTAGCCTTATCATTCACGTAGTAAATCTGTGAGTTAAAGATGGTGTTAATAAGCAGCATGTAGGCCTGCCCGTCCTCCTTCTTTCACTCCTTATATGGCACCGTTGCAATCATAGATGAATTTGCGTCTACTGTACCTTTCTATGGTGTCTTCTCCGCCACTACCTCTATTACGTTGATGCCTTTTGCCTGTGGAGGCAGAGCGCGCTCGTCGCCGCTCACCACCTACCACAAGCTCCTCTCTTCCAAACGGAGGCGGGTACGGATCTTCCAAAACGCGAAGTTGGCGCGTCCTTCCACCCTCTCCAAGGGTAGGGCTGCTGTTATCACGCTTGCTACTGCCACTTTGAGCTTTGGTGATGCTCTGCGCCGTCATTGAGTGGCGGCGCTATCCCTGCTCCTGGTCCTGCTTCTGCCAGAAATTTGGAGGACAACAAATGGACCGTGAAATCCAACACACTCGGAATTTTAAAACATTCAGCCCACCACTAGAAAATTCAGCTTATAAACTTGCAGAGTCACCCATAAAATAGGGTCATCAACACCGGATTATAATAGATATACCCTTTTGAAAAGAAGGCATGCTCCAGCTCTTACTCCAGCTCATACCAGCGAGCTACTAGGCGGCATTTCTCCCAAACGTTCAAATGGAATGTTAATATTTTTGCAATTACAAAAGGATTAGGAATAATTCTTCAATAGGCATGTGGTACTTTTAAATTTGACAAGGAAACAAGAGAGTTATGGCCATCACAAGGCGACACTCTTATTCAGAGAGAAGAGTGTAGCCCCGGTCCACTTCATTTTGAGCAAAACCCTCAATCTGACCGATGGATCTTCTTGATCATGGGCTTTTTGGAAAGCTTTTCTCTTGAACTCAAAGCAATCTTTCTTGTAGTACCCCTTTTTCTGGAAATAATGGTACTTGCCTTTCTTCTTGCCTCTTTGTAGGAAAAGGAGCCATCTAGCTCAATTTCAGGTCCATAAGAGCAAGTCCCATAAAAGTAGCAGATGCCTACTCCGATCGTCAATCGAACTTCACCATTAGAAAGATCATGTGGCAAAATGTCTACAGTCCAGGTTGAGGTCGATCCAACAGTCGGATTGAGAGATGAATTTTCAAAGTTTTCCGGATCATCGACCGCCGTTATCCGGGTGATCATGGGGGATGGCTCCATGCCTTAGCCTGAGAAAAGAAAAAGGTAAGAGGTCCACGGTCAAGACCTGATTAGAGAAATATCCAAAAAGGTCCTTCGTCTTAGGATTGCCTTGTCAGAGTGTACTGACTAGGAAAGAGGTACCTTTCCTTACTTTTTAGGTGAGGTCAGATCCTTGTGTACTAGCCATGGACACGTGGCAATTCTCCATGGGATTGTGGTTATGTGACTACTAGGAGTGTGCCATGAGAGCATTTTCTAGCTCTCTAGGTCGTGTGTGAGTAGTCAGCCTGATTGCTAGGCTGATTTCCTCCCTTGTGTAAGATTATGGACTCTAGTGTGTGAGCCTTAGCCTCCATGGCTAAATGGTGTGGTTTGTGAGAGGGCTGACTTGCCCAAGCTCTAGCTCTATATGTTCTCCATCATTTTGAGTGATTGAACAACAATTCTTCAGCACAAGTGATTCCCTTCCAATCACATATGCTCGCTGCTCCAAGGCTCCCTCTCTCTTCCATATCCAACATTTGGTATCAGAGCCAAGTTCTGCCACTTTTAGCCAACATAGGCCGTCATTTCGAAAGTGATGGGCTAGGGAGACACCTTGACCAAATTTGACAATCAAGCACTAGATCTTCAAGTTCCCAAGACAAGCTTTCCAAGGAGCCCAAGATTGCAAAGATCGAACAGTCCGATTGAGAGTTACTGTGAAAACAAGGTCGGCCAGGGCTACACTCTTCTTTATGAGTAAGATTGTCGCCTTGTGATGACCATAACTCTCTTGTTTCTTTGTCAAAAATAATACTTGGATCATGAAAAGTGCAGTCATTTTCCTAAGCTTTCAATTGGTGCAAACATATTTGCATTGCATCAATTCGTTTGCGAGACACGCCATTTACAAGCTGGCTGATCTGAAATGGAGTAGGAGCATAAGCATACCCAGTTTTCAAGAGGGCATATCTTTTAACATCCCCTGTTGATCACCTTGTTTTATGGATTGATCTGAATGTTTTTTAGCTGAATTTTCCAGTGGTGGACTCCGTTTTTCGAAATTCTCAGTTTGCTTGCATCTACAATCCATTTTCTGTCAGACAGATTTCTGGCAGAAACAGCAGCAGAAGCAGGGGTAGCGCCGCCATCCAAGGGCAGCGCTGAGCATCACCAAGGCTCAAAATGGCAGCAGCTGACTTTGTGACAGCAGCCCAGCCTTTGGAGAGGCTGGAGGGACGTCGAAGTTCACGTTTTGGAAGATCCGTACCCGCCTCCTTTTGGAGGAGAGGGGCTTGTGGGAGGTGGTGAGCGACGACGAGCCGGCTCCAGTTCCACAGGCAAAAGGCATCACCGCAGCGTAGGTGGTGGTGGGGAAGATTCCGCAAAAGGGTGCAACTGATGCGGGTTCTTCCGCAGCTGTACCAGCAATGTATGAGGAGTGGAAGAAGAAGGACAGGCAGGCCTACAGGTTGCTTGTCAACACCATCTCCAACCCGCATCTTTAGTACGTGAGTGACATGGCTACTACAAGGGAGAGGTGGGACACGTTGTGCAAGAAGTATGAGAGCAAGGATCCTACATTCCTCATGCTTTTGGAAGAAAAGATGATGGCGCTGAAAATGCAGATTGGAGAACGGATGGAGGCGTATGTGGACAGGGCAAAAGAGCTGGCGAAGTAGCTGAGAGCGGCCGGCAACCCTGTGGAAGGGACATGCTTCAGTTTTCTCTTACTAAGGAAAGTCCAAACTAGCTACGACACGGTGCGAGAGACGCTGGAGTGCCAGCCAACTCTCGATCTCGACTTCATCTGCACACACCTGGTGCAGGTGGAATTGCATCGTAATGCAGTAAAGCACAATGGTGGCGGCAGCAGTGAAGCAGCTTTTGTAGCCACGAAATCACGCAACCAGCAGCAACAGCTGCAGTCTGGGTAGCAGAAAGGCAGAAAGAAAGGCAAATGCCAGTACTGCCGGAAAGAGGGAATAAAGCTGAAGAGGGACCAAAAGGAGTAACAGTAGCAGCAGTCATCGCAAGAGCAGCATTAAAAGCAACACGAGCAGCAGGAGTAGTCATAATAGCGTCCGCAGCAGCAGCGGCAACAGCAAAACCAGACTGGTATGCGCCACTTTAGCAACATGAATGTGGCCAAGGAGGTGCGCGACCGTCACTTCATGACGAAGTCTGACATGTCGCAGGTGGAGAAGGCGGATCTCCCATGGTACAAGGACTCAGGATGTACCAAGAGCCTCACACATCACAAGGAGTGGTTTACACAGCCGCTGTCCATCCCTCCCCGTCCTATCGATATGGGTGATGATCGGGTGGTGTATGCTGAGGGGATTGGGATTGTGGAGATGTGGTTGGAGACCCCACGTGGCATTGAAGTGGGAGTGTTCCATGGCGTGTTGTATGTACTTGATGCTGCATTCAACCTCCTCTCAGTCTCCTCTCTTACAAACACAGGACTGCGCGTCGTCTTTGATGATGACTATGGCTACATCCTCAACAATGATACTGGAGAGGAGTTGGCCAGGTCAGTGACGGAGGATGACATGTACCGCCTGCTAGGGGCGACCAAGATCCCGCGTGAGCAGAGTCTTGCAGCAGTGTTGGAGGCGACAGATGGCAAGATCTGGCATGCGCGCTACGGTCACATCGGCATGCGTACCTTGTAGCAGCTTCAAGCAAAGCAGATGTTGCGTGACATGCCTACCATCTCTAACTTTGAGCAGCAGTTATGCATCGGCTGTTTGGAGGGGAAGCAACACCGCGAGGCGTTCTTTGGAGCAGGGGAGGGTGCAAAGGAGGTGTTGGACCTGGTCCACACGGACTTGTGCGGACCGATGAGGACCCAAAGCTTTGGAGACTCTAGGTATTTCCTGACCTTCATTGATGATTTCAGCCGTTACTCTGTTAAGTACTTCTTTCCAAGGACCAGTGCTTTGACAGGTTCAAGGAGTTCAAGGCCCTGGTGGAGAACCAGACTGGCAAGAAGATCAAGAAGCTACGCAGCGATCGCGATGGAGAGTATCTAAGCAAGGAGTTCCAGGACTACCTCGTAGCAACTGGCATCAAGACGTAGCTTATCGCGCCGTACTTGCCGTAGTAGAACAGTGTAGCAGAACGCGCCAACCATATCATTCTGGAGTCGGCGCGCTCCATGCTGCACGCCGCTCGGCTGACCTACGATTTCTAGGCTGAAGCCGTGAGCACTGCGGTATACATCAAGAACCGTAGTCCAACTAAGGCGCTAGAGCAAATGACACTGTACGAGGCATGGTTTGGCAAGAAACCGAGTGTTGGTGATCTCCGAGCATTTTGCAGCCTGGTGCACATGCACATGCCCAAGGACAAGCGGCACAAATGGGACACAAAGAGTGCACAGATGCTGATCATTGGCTATGATGTGGCAAGTAAGGCCTATCGCCTCTACAAAAGGGATACAGGCCACGTCATCATCTTTAGGGATGTCATCTTCAACGAGAGCAACGTCATCGGCACCAACATTGTTTGTGAAAAGGCAGCAGAACCAGCAGCTGACGAGACAGTGGGAGCAAAAATCCTTCTTGACCCTGTCTCTCCCGATCCTTCCTCTACTGTAACAGTGGGAGAATCACTCTACTCTCCCATGTCTGATGCAGTAGATACAACAGCCTCATTGGCAAAAGCAGAGGACGGAAATGTAGCACCACCAGCACCAGCAGTTGTGCTAGTAGCACCGCGCCAGCCGCGCCCTAACGCTCCAAGACCAGGTCGCAGTTACACTCTTAGGGTGCGTTACAAGCCTGGTGAGCGCGGCCATTTTTGGACGCTACAGAAACCAAAACAGATGAACGTAGCAGTTGCAGCAGATTCAGATGAGCCAACGTCAAACAAGGAGGCCATGGCTGCACCGGATGCAGCACATTTAGCGCAAGCCGTATAGTAGGAGATACAGTCAAAGCTGGACAACGGCACGTGGGAGCTGAGTGAGCGTTACCTGGATGTAAGGTGATCAAGTGCAAGTAGGTGTTCAAGAAGAAGCGGGAAGTAGATGGTAACCTGGAAAAGTATAATGCAAGGCTGGTTGCCAAGGGCTACTCGCAGCAGGAGGGCGTCGACTACACAGAAACTTTTGCCCTTGTTGCAAACTTTGCCTCTGTGTGCACGCTCCTCTCTTACGTAGCAGCTGAGTGTCAACCGGCCTGAGGCAAACGGACTAGAAAACAGGGCCGACACAATAGCACCTGCCGTCCGCTCCTAGCATTTCAGCTAGGAGAAGATATCACCCTCAGGATCACGGTTCCACACTGAGCAGTTCCTAGGCAATCACCTGCTAGCAACTGTGTCCACTTAACACTTGATCACTTTTGCGCGAGGTGCTAGTCAAAGACTAACTCCTGGGGCTTAGACCAACCAGTGTCTTCTTTATACTGTTCCTTAGTTGGACAACTCTGTGAGGAGCATCTAAGGCCAGATTGTGTAATTAGAATGAGGAATGACCCTGGTACGTATAGTCCTAGGCCTGGCTTCTAAGGTGTGTGGGCAGTGACACTTTTGGGGTGGTCACTCCAAACCACCTCACCAGTTCGCCAATTGGCGCATCCACTGACCGCCAAGTGGCGCACTCTCCTCATGCATGGAGAAATTTCTAAGAAACTTCCCCTGTGGTAGAAGGTCAAAAAACCTCCTGCGCACATCAAGGCTCGATCGCAGGACCTGTTGTCCCTAAGTCCAACATGCTATCCGTTGCGCTACACTTCTGGTGTCTCGCTTGGACTTGCACCATGAACAAGGTTTGGGGGACTTACTCCAAGGGAGCAGTGCATGCCCAACCTGTCCGTGAACCCATAGCAGTGGCCATGGGGCATAGAAGAACAACAATCTCTCCCTTGTACCGTAGGCCACCTGCTGTGGTAGTTTTCTTCGGCATGAACCTGTAGCTCTAGGTTGTGTTTGTGCATGTCAGTTTTCTTGGTCTTTAGTTCTCATCTCTTGCATCCACCATGCTGACTCCTCGAGCACCTGCAACATGCAAGTCACTGTCTAGCGGCTTTGTCAAGAAGTCCGCAAGCATTTTCTTGGTTGCGACATACTCCAGTTCCACGACACCCTTGGCGATAAGGTCACGTGAGTAGTGGTACCGAATATCGATGTGCTTTGTACGCCGGGAGATCATGTCGTCCTCTGCCATAGCCATGGCACTTTGGTTGTCGATGCGGATGACCGTTGCCTCCTCTTGTGGTGCCTTGATCTCATCAAGCAAACTGCGAAGCCACTGTGTTTCCTTGCAAACTTCTGAGAGTGCAATGTACTCCGCCTCAGCAGTAGAAAGCGAGACGCAATCCTGCTTCCTGCTTGTCAATGAGACCGCACCACCGTTGAGAAGACAAACAAACCCCGAGGTGGACTTCCTGTCATCAATCCGTCCTCCCCAGTCCGCGTCGGTGTAGCATGTCAGCCGCAGCAAGTCTGATCCTTCTTTACCTCCAAACCGAAGTCCGACGTGCTGAGTCTTTTTGAGGTAGCGAAAAATCCGCTTCACGACTTGCCAATGTTCTGGCCCAGGGTTGGCCACAAACCTGCTCACCTGACCCACTGCAAAAGCAATGTCAGGTCGTGTTCCCACCATTGCATACATGAGGCTTCCGACGGCGGACTGGTATGGAATGTTTTGCATCTCCCGCCAGTCTGCCTCGTTGCTTGGTGACATGGAGGAGGAGAGCTTGCAGTCGGAGGGCATGGGGGTGCTGACGGGCTTGCAGTCCTCCATGTTGTAGCGCTTCAAGATGTCCATGATGTACTTGGTCTGGTTGAGCTCGATGGTGCCTGCTTTGCGGTTGCGGTGAACATCAATCCCGAGGTAGTACTCGAGAGGTCCCATGTCCTTCATCTTAAATCTGCTGGCCAGATTTTTCTTGAGGTCCGTGAGGGCCTCCTGCGAGGAAGAATACATGATAAGATCATCCACGTACAACGC
>SZWC01006888.1:117622-134585 GCA_023375785.1 Penium margaritaceum | reverse complement strand
TATACATATACATATACATATACATATACATATACATATACATATACATATACATATACATATACATAAACATATACATATACATATACATATACATATACATATACATCTACATCTACATCTACATATACATGTACATGTACATGTACATGTACATATACATGTACACGTACATGTACATGTACATGTACATGTACATGTACATGTACATAAACACATGTATATGCCTATACCATATGTATTCAAATGCATATTCGTATACATTTGCATTAAACTAAACATTTTTTTGTAAATACATTCATTCTTACATGCATAATCATGGGGATTGAAGTTTACATTTATTTACATGTTCATATTGATGTTGTAAGTCCTTCTCAATTTAGTGAAGAGTTTTGAGACCTTGCTTGAACAATAGACTGTTGAGGGGTTTTCGTTACGGATGTTTTTGCATGATGTGCACGGATGAGGAATATGCAGTCGTTGAAGAGTCCAAGCCTACAAATTCTTACATTGCATCACAGATTTCTCAATGGTGGCTGATTCCACCAAAGGCACTGATAGTGAGATGTGGCACACGCGCTTTGGGCATGAGGCTAATAGCACATTTCAAGATTTGTAGGAGTTTGAAGTTGTTGGTGGGATAGAGGGGTTCCGGGCAAAGGATGAGGTGGAGGGAGCCGGGATCACGTGTGAGCCCTGCCTTCAAGGCAAGGCAAAAAGAAAATCCTTCAAGCGCAATGGCATGCATTCTCTTTCACCCCTTGACCTCGTCCACTCTGACGTGTATTTCCCCTCTTGCATACCATCAAATGGAGGCAGCAGATATTCCTCACATGGATCAATGAAAACAGTCGCAAATTTTGGACATACGTTTTTAAAAAGAAAAGTGAGGTGAAGGAGAATCTACAGGCCTTTGTCGCTAAGGTTGAGCGACAGAGTGGAAAGAAGGTGAATGCATTCAGGGCAGACAATGGAGTAGATTACGAAGCCTGCAGGGAGTAGCTCAAGTTGTAGGGTATTGAACAGTAGTAAAGTGCCCCCTACTCACCTCAAAGAAACAGCGTAGTTGAGAGGATGGAACAGACCCTTCTGGGCATAACAAGGTGCATGCTCTTTGACGTCAAGCTGCCTCCTCAAATCTAGGCTGAAGCAGCACGTACGGCTACCTACCTTGTGAAAATCATACTTGTAGCAGGTTTGCAAAGGAGAGGCAAGAAGAAGCAGACACAACAGCTGAAGACGCCTCAAGAAGCATGGTCAGGCAAGAAGCCGGATGCCTCCCATCTCAAGGTGTTTGATTGCACCAGCTTTTGCAATGTTGAGGCCAGTGAGGGCCCTGCAAAGCTTGATACAAGAGCACCAAAATGCATTTTCATTGGCTGTGACACCGCCCACTCTCACCAAACTTCACATCTCAGCTCTTGATGAGGTTTCTGGCTTCTTGGTCCCAAAGCCTGTATCCCTTGTGTGTAGTGTCATAGCCGACCATCACACACTTCCGAGTATGTAAATCCAGCTTACTACTTTCTTCTATTGCTTGGACCTTTACCCATGCACTAGAACCAAAAACCCTCATGTGTGAGGCATCTGGCTTCTTCTCTGACCAATTCTAAGGACGTCTTAACCTGCTTCTCTTGTTTTTTCCTGTCGCGTATGCCATGTTCAGCTGCTGGAATAAGGTTCACGAGTTAGAAAACTATTCTTGTAGCCTTGGCCCAGAAGCATGCTGAGAGTTTGGCTTCGAAGAGCATGCTTCCTGTCATACCCAGAATAGTCTGATTCATCCGTTAAGCAACATCATTACTCTAAGGGGTGTGGGGTATAGTAGTCTTGTGGTTGATGGTGTATTGATTCAACCAGCCTTTGCTTGCCTCGTACTCACTGCCATTGTCTAGATGCATTGACTTGACCTTCTTGCAAGTCTGTCTCTCTTCCATGGCAAGAAACTAATGCAACTTCTCCTTGACCTTTTTCTTTGCCATGAGGAAGTAGAACCACATCTTGCAATCATGGTCATTGATGAGGGTCAAGAAATAGCTGCAACCACCATTTGAGGGAGTGCGGAATGGTCCACGCACATAAAAATGAATCAGCTCCAAGTTCTCTGTCACACTTTCCCCAAAATATTGCACTAGCTCTTGCTTTCCCATGAGCTCCAATGTGGGATGAGCCACGTGCCTAAAGCACCTGTGCCACAGGTTGTCAAATGATGTGCACAGGCTAGAATGAACAGCCCCGGTGGTTGCATTTGCTTGCGGGTTCATTGTGGAATTGCTTGCAGCCAGTACTTCCACTACTCCAACATGTCCTTACGCATCTGAATCTACATCACTGCTCTCCTCATCATCACGCTTGGCCAAAGATTCATCCATTGAACTTGTTGTTTTGGTCTTCAAGACGTAGAGTCTATCAATACGAGGAATGGGTGTGACAACCTTCTTGGCAGATTAGGACATGTTGATGTCCTTGGTAGGGACTATCACCGCTTCCTTCTCTGTAAAGACCACTGTCATGCCATGGTCAGTTTTCTTAGAGATGAAGAGCAAGTTGGCTGTGAAGGAGGGCAAAGAGACCACCTCCTCTAGCTTGAGGTTGGAATCTCCACCGTTGACACCCACTGTGACCAGCTCGTCACCAATCCCCTCAGTTGTCTTAACCTTGCCGTTGGTGACTCTGAAGCTTTTGTTGCATGGAGCAAGAGAGATGAAATCTCTCTTCTTGTAATTGGTATGCATGTTTGTGCCCGAGTCAAGGCTGTAGGCTCCTGGCCTGAGTATGGCCCTCCCTTTGTTGGAGGTACACTCAGTCATCAAGCTTGTGGGATCGTTCCCACCATTTCCCCCTTGCAATTTATCCGTGTCTCCTCCCTCTCTTTGGGTGCACGGCAATCTTGAGCCCAGTGTCCAGCCTTGCCACAATTATGGCATTTTCCTCCATGCTTTGCACCTCTTCCACTGTTGCGAGTACTTCTGCTTCCCTTGTACCCAGAGGAGGAGGTATTGTGGTAGGTGCCACTGCTCCATGAGATTAAAGGCAGCCATGTTTCCTTCACTACTGCTATGAAGCATGGCTTCATTCCTCACATACTCGGAGACAGTGATGTAGGAAAATTGATCTTCAGTCCACCCTCCAATAAGTGTTATCATGGGACCCAAGCTTTTGGGCATTGTCATCAGAAAAATCATGGCCTGCATATCAGATTTTTTTCCCCATCCCATGCCGGTGGCTTGTTGCAAGAGCGTCTCAAACTTCTTCATAAAGGCGGAGACATCCTTCCCTTCACCAAGCCTCATGCAGATGAGGTTTTGTAGAATGAAGAGACAGTTGGCAAGTGAGCAGGACTGAAACACCTTGCCGAGTTAGGCGTATGTCGCGACGGCCATTGTATAACCGCTGATGTGTGAAAGGATCGAGGGCTGTATGGAGGACACAAGGATGGCGAGAACCTTCTTGTTGAGCTTGACCCATGCCACAAGGTCAGCACCCTCTTCCTTTGGTGCTGGGATAAATCTGTCAAAATATCCTAGCAGATCTCTCTCATCCATGATGATCACAAACTGCCACTTCCATAGTGCAAACCCCTCTCCATCACACTTGAGGATGGGCGAATGATTCATTGGTTCCCCTGTCCCTGCCATCCCTACAACTGCAACTACAACTGCTATAGCTGCTGCATTTGATGTTGATGCCAATGTACCTGTGTTTGAGGCCGATGTAGGCTGTTGGTGAGAAGAGGCAACTCCTTCCCCAGCTCACATTGGCCGTTGCAAGCAGATATAGGCTGATGTAGGCTGATGTAGGCTGATTTTTGCTGCAAAGGTGGATAGGTGCATATGTGTTGCAATCCCCTCTGGATGATGATTGACCTGCAGACATAGAAGTTGGGTAAGAGCGAAGGCGCTCTCAGTGCTTGTGACTTTAGCGGTTACGTGCGTGAAACTTCTCTAACTACAGGAGTGGGCCCATAACTCTTTGTTAGCTACTACGTTAACCACCTCTGGCAGAGAAGCCGCAAAACCAAAAAATTTCACAAATGTTTCTACACCTTCTTCCTTTGTTCACATGTGTCATGCACCCCAAACTTAATCAGACATACACTTCATGTTCAAGAGTACTAACGCCTTAGCATGAGTGGACTTAGGTGTGCTCCTCGGCCCCGGAATCCAGGCACCGCCTGTTGGCCTTCTTGAGGAAGTGGTTCTTGTTGCCGTTGAGGAGCAACCTGCCCTTGCTGTTTTTGCCTCCGGTCTTTGCCTCCTCTGGGCACTCACGGGCCCAATGGCCCTCCTTGTCGCAATTGCAGCATGCACCTTTCTTGGCACCCTTCTTGCCGCCGCCCTTTCCGCCACTTCCTTGACCCCCGCTTCCGCCACCCCGCATTCTGATGACAAGGGGAGGACGAGGACTCCTCACAGCTCCATCGCTGCCCCTCGTTGCGGATGTCCTCTGCGACCGCGCCATAGGTGAGCTTGTCCTCCGACCATCCTCCAAGGACAGTGATGAGTGGACCCCAACTGTCAGGTAGGGCCATGAGGAGGGGCATCGCCTACAGCTGCGTGTCAATCTTCCACCCCACATCATTGCATTACGAGGCGAGTGACTCAATCTGTTGCATGGCGGAGATGACATCATCTCCCTCCTCGATTCTCACCGTGAGGAGCCGCTTCATCGCGAAGATTTTGTTCGTGAGCGACTTGGATTGGTGGATGGCATAGAGCTTTTGCCAAGCTTCAGCTGCCAGCTTGCAGCCTTGGAAGTAGCCCCATTGGGACTTGGCCATCCCAGACACCAGGAGCATGAGCGCCTCCGTGTTCTTCTTTTCGAAGGCCTGCTTCTCCACGTCCGTAGTAGTCACCTCTACGAGCACCTCCTTTCCCAACGTGACATGCAGCAGCCCCTTATGCGAGAGGTGCACCTCAAACTGCCACCTCCATAGCCCAAAGCCCGGGCCGCCCGCATACTTCTGAATGGGCTGCGTCTCCTTCTACGCCATGTGCGCAGCTGCTACTCCGACGAGTTCTCAGAACTTCACGGCGACGTCCAAGATGACGATCCCGTGTGTTGCGGAAGACGTGAACGTTGGAGGGTATCAAACCCGTGGGCCCATAACCCTTTGTCAAGATGAGATCCGCGTGGTACGGTCCCGACATTTTTATGATTGTCTCTAGTGGTTCACGTCTATTGTTTTGGGCGAATCTGAGACTGAGCGTGAGCTTTCTGGTTGCCTCACGCTATGTGAGCAGGAATATAGAGACAGTCAGTGTGCAAACGGAATAACGTCGTTTTTCGTTTGTTTTTTAGCATGAAAATGATCAAAACATTTATAGGGCTTGTCATGAGCTTTCCAATGCACCAAACTGCGCGTGATTCGGCCAAGCGTACTCCAAGTTATGCTTGCCGAAGCGCAGGTCTCACCCACCACAGAAGCCTGACGCCGCCACTCGCCGTGGCGCCTTCGTTCACGTACGAAGCGCCTTTCCCAAGGCGCATATCCCATTGCACATGGTGTGGGGGTCCCCTGCACTGTTTCCACACACCCTACCCACTTTTGGGTCGTGTTTGGTGATGGGGTGTGACGAGGTTCGAAACCTGTCCGNGAAAATGATCAAAACATTTATAGGGCTTGTCATGAGCTTTCCAATGCACCAAACTGCGCGTGATTCGGCCAAGCGTACTCCAAGTTATGCTTGCCGAAGCGCAGGTCTCACCCACCACAGAAGCCTGACGCCGCCACTCGCCGTGGCGCCTTCGTTCACGTACGAAGCGCCTTTCCCAAGGCGCATATCCCATTGCACATGGTGTGGGGGTCCCCTGCACTGTTTCCACACACCCTACCCACTTTTGGGTCGTGTTCGGTGATGGGGTGTGACGAGGTTCAAAACCTGTCTGTGGACCTGTAGTCAGAATTTTGACTGTCCCAGAGTAACAAAACGTACTACTGAGTTTCGGACGCCGAGCCAGATTTTTGGCGAAGTCCCTCAATAACAACCTGCACTACTGGATCCGGTGGATGATCCGCCGGATCAGGTGGATCATCCACCAGACGCCTCGGCAGGCCTATCGGAGCAATTTCTCCAAATGGTGAATTTGTTACTCGATCCGGTCGATTATTGACTGGATTTCGAGTCGCAGCCGGCTCTCAGAGCCGCTGCGCACACCTCAACTTTGGAAGGCCATGTCTCCCTTAATACATGCCCGATTCTGGCGAAACAACTTCCACCGGATTCAGCGACTCGTCAAGTTTAAGGGACAATCCTTCATTTGATGATCAGAGCATTTGTTGAGTCGCCAGATCCGCCAGAGCGGCGTTATCACTTTCTGGCGGCTCGTCGGCGCCTCCCGGCGCCGCACTTGGGCATGCGGAGGGGCAATGTTTTCAGCACTACAGTCCTACTTGGCACGTTCTTAGACCGCCAAGTGTCATCCTCAAGGCAGGCTCTAGTAAGCATTCTAGAAGCTTCCTGTCCCAGTTTTGGCCACAAAGAAAACTACGGTCGTCGCGGGGTTTAAACCCGCGACCTCTCTTTTGAGACTCTTGTGCCTATTCAACCAAGCCAAACAGGTATGGTTCCTATGATGAGCCAGAGGGGACATACCCATTATGGGCAGTGCATTCCTGGCCCGTCTCAGAACAGACCAAGGGGATGTACTCCATAGAGCAGTGCATGTCTTATCTGTATGTGTGGCTAGCTAGCTAGGCAGTGGACAAGGTGCATACGATTTCAACAAAATGACACGAGGATGAGGTTATCCACGTAAAGGACCACGATTTGCTGCAACCTTGGCTGCTTAGTGACGTATACACTCTGATTTGCTTTGCAGCACTCGAAGTCAAGCTCGGCCATGAAGCTGTTTATTTTTTAATACCACATGAGTGGCGCTTGCTTCAGTCCGTAGAGCACCTTGTGAAGCCGGCACACCTTTCTCGGCGGCGCGTCCCACCCCTCCGGCACTTCCATGAGGACCTCCTTGTCCAGGGCGCCATTGAGAAATGCAGTTTTCACATCCATTTGGTGGATTTCGTAGTCACGCGCTGTTGCCACTATGAAGATGGACCAGATGGAGGCAAACTTTGCCACCGGTGCAAAGGTCTCATGGTAGTGTTCACCCTTTTGCTGGGCGTACCTTTTCGCAATTAGTCGCGTATTGTAATGCTCCACCTTCCCCTCCTTGTTGAGCTTCTTTTTGAAGATCCACCTGGAGCCAATAATTTTTGTGTCCTCTGGCCTGTCGATCAGCTGCCAAGTGCAAACTTCTTCATAGTAGGCGAGCTCATATTTTATGGCTCCCTCCCACTCAGTCCCATCCTTCTACTGCAATGCCTCCTTGACGGTCTCGGGCTCCTCTTGCGCAAAGAACGCTCAAGCGAACCCAGTCCAAACGTCCTCCGCAATATCATACCTCTTTGCCATCGTCCTTGCGCACCCACTTCCTTGGGGCTGATGCTCTTGAGTCTGCTACTGCTGTTGGCGCTGCTGCTGCTGCTGCCCTCTTGCGGCGCCACTTGCACCGCTCGCCTACTCCCTTTCTCTTGGAGACCTTGGAGATGCGGGCTTACTCCCTGCCTACTCATTCAGCTCCACTACTACCAGCGCTTTGGACTCATTGACCAACTTTGCTGAATGCAAATCAGCCGCTCCTCCATCCCCCGGATGGTTCCCGCCACTTGGAGCAGTTCAGGCGTCACCCTCCTTTGCGTCCTCCGGTGTCTCCCGCTCTAGGCGTGGTAGCCACTCCCCACGCTTGGAGAGACCCGCATCCTTGTCCGTCAAACGACTGTCCTTGTCGAACGTGACATCGTGACTCTTCATGATGCGTTGCCTCCGCGGGTCAAAGAGCACGTATGCCTTGCTTTCGCTCTTGTACCTGACAAAGATGCACCGGCGAGTCCGCTGGTCCAGCTTGCCTCCCCCCCCTCCCGTGCCTGCACAATAGCATGTGCAACATAGCCAAAAGTGCGGAGGTGAGCCACAGTTGGCTTCCTCCTGCTCCACACTTCTTGTGGCATCTTTCACACTTTGGACTGTGCATCCTTTAGCGGCTTCGTCGGCATCAGGTTCATGATGTACGCCGCTGTCCGTGCTGCCTTGCCCCTGTACCGCTATGCGAGGCCGGCATCGCTCAACATGGACCGGACCATGTTGAGGATGGTGAAGTTCACCCTTTCCACAACGCCATTCTGCTGCGAAGAATGTGGTGTATTTTTCTGCCACGCGATCCCCTTGCTCTTCGTCCATGCCATGTAGCCCTCGTACTCACCGTCGTTCTTGCTCTGGAATTCCTTCACTTTCAACTCTATTTGCCGCTCCACTGCTGCCACAACTTCTTGCATGCACGACAAGACATTGATCTTCCTCTTGATAATGTAGAGGTAGAACTTGCGGCTTTGATCGTCAATAAATGTGACGAAGTAGTGTGCCATACCAATGGAGGATTCAAATGGTCCGTACACATCTGTGTGCACCACCTCCAACTTTGCCGATGCACGCGTCCCTTTGCCATCAAACAGCTGTTGTGTCGCTTTGCCGACCACGCACGGATCACACACGACATTCTTTGCTGTATCTGGGCTCTTGCCCTCAAGACCCCGCACCACTTCTTTGCCATGTCCCTCACAGTTGAGGGAGCGATGTGACACAAGCGGCAGTGCCACAGGTCCAGGTTTCAATCGTCCTTCTTCGCAAGGTGGGCAACTTTGGGCCCCGCTTGGCTGCCAAGGATCTTTAAAAGGAGTAGGTACAGGTCGTCCTCTCGCATTTTGCTTGAAATCACCTTGCCATTCCCCTCCTTGCGGATGATGGCCTCCTTCTTATTGAAAAGCACCGCGGCTCACTGACAACAGATTTTCTCCAAAGTAAGGCATGTGGAGCACGTCATGAATTGTGCGCGTGATAGCGTCCCCGTCCACATTCATCTCGATGCAAATGTTGCCTTCACCGGCAGCCAACTCTGTTTTTCTGTTGGCCACCGTCATTCGCTGCTCCGAGGCACTATAGGTGATGAATGCCGCCCGGTTGCATTGCATGTGACAGCCTGATCCAGAGTCGATCACGGAGACTCTCGGATCCGTCAAGTCAGCGGACTCCTTCTTCATCATTGTGCGTGTTGTTCTTCTTTCCAGCCTTCCCCGGTTGCTCCGACTTCCTATTGGGGCAGTTGCATGCATAGTGGCCTTCTTTGCCACACACATAGCACTCCCCCTTCTTGTCACCTTTCTTGACGCCCTGCTTGGCACCCTTCCCCTTCTTGCCTCCCCCTCCACCTTCAGGGCGGACGGCATAGGCGGAACTTGATGTTGCCCCACTCTCTCTCCCACCACGCTGCACCCATTCATTGCGGAGCTACTCACCCACATTCAGGTACTTCAGCTCACCAACGGACCAGCTGCCTACGACAGTGACCATGGGACTCCAACTGTTCGGCAAGGCCAAGAGGAGGATCATAGCTTACAGCTGAGGGCCGACCTTCCATCCAATGGCTACGCAACAAAAAAAAAGGGATTCAATCTGCTGCAGGATCTTAATGATGTCGTCGCCTTCGTTAGCTCGGAGGGTGACGAGTCTCTTGAAGACAAAGAGCTTGTTAGTAAGGTTGGTGGACTGGTAGATGGTGTAGAGCTTCTTCCAGGCCTCTGCGACCTCCATGCATGTTTGAATCAGTGCGTGCAGTGTCAAAGCTAATGCTAACACCAACAGATTAGGTGCTTTGTTGTTATGCTTCTTGTACTTGTTCACTTCCTCCGGCGTCACGGCATCCAAAGGGGCGGACTCTTTACCGTTGAACAGCTCAAGCAGGCCTTTATCATTACGGTAGAATTCAAATTGCCACCTCCACAAGGGGAAGCCGTTCCCGTCAAAATTCGAGACGGCGACGATGCTCTCTTGCTCAGTCGTTCCCATGGCACACGGCGGTAGCGTGAAAGTTGTAGAGCTTGGGTCCTTCTAGGCACGTGGGCCCATAACCTTTTGTTGGCACTAGTGGATGCACCCTCAATGATGCCTGGATCTCATTGATGCACACTACCAATGTTTGGGGCAGCCAATGGACACCTTTGGTGAAGAGTGTGGAGCACAAGGATCGCGGATGTGAGTGGGCAGAACACATCACATTCAGCAGAACTGAATTGAAACACGGTTATATAGTTAACATAGTAATTTAAATCAGATTCTTATAGCCCGTGATCTAAGCTTTCCAACGCATCAAAGCACGTCCAAATCGGAGCAGTAGGGCCCCTGCTACGCCCATCAAAGAAACCCTTGGTGGTGCCGCCTTTAGCTGCTGCCGACGCGAGCCGTCGCCGAGACGAGCCGACGACGGCTTTTCGGAGCACCTTTATTGATTTACAAGTTGAAGGGTGGCTTTTCCTGGTCCAGAGGACCTCCCTGGTTGCTTCCTCTAGGGCCTTGGGGTCTATGGAGCCAGTCGGAGCTGAACATGGACCGCCGGCGGTCGAGTATCCCGTCAATCCGGACGGATCCCAGATTCCATCCGCCGCACCACCCAAACTTTGTGTAGGGCTAATATTCTGCATACTCACTCAAATTGGGCAATAAAAAGCTCGATCTCACATGGAAAAATACAAGGAATCCAAATCTAAAGTTAGATCAGGTGTTTGACTACTCCTGAGTGGTCCAACCAGGGAGTACGATCAACGGCACTCATGGAAAGGGGCACACCATGTCAACAGCCCAAAGAGGAGGAGAGAGGACATCCTCTCTCTCTCTCTCCCCCTCTCTCATGTGGGCCAAAGGCCCAAGGGGGCTGAGAGAGGAATTCCTCCCTCTCTCTCCACCCCTCTCACATAGGCAGATGGCTCAAGGGGAAGGAGAGAGGGCATCTTCCCTCTCCCTCTTCTCTCACGTGGGCCAAAGGACCTAGGGGGAGGAGAGAGAGCGTCGTCCCCCTCTCCCCCCAATCTCCCATGGGCCAGCGGCCCAAGGGGGAGGAGAGAGGGCATCCTCTGTCTCCCCCCCCTTTCACGTGGAACGACAGTCCAATGGGAAGGAGAGAGGGTGTCTCCCCTCTCTCCTCCCGCTCACATGGACCTATGACTCGAGGGGAAGCAGAGAAGGCATGTTCCCTCTCTCCCCCCTCTCACGTGGGCCGACAGTCCAAGGGAGAGGGTTTCTTCCCTCTCTCCTCCCTCTCACTTGGACCAATGGCCCAAGGGGGAGGAGAGAGGACGTCCTCTCTCTTTCTTGTACCCTCTCGCATGGGCCGATAGCCCAAGGAGGAAGAGAGGGGAAATTTGACATCCATCTCCTCCCTCCCTTCCCTCTCTCAAGGACCGCGTGTTGAAAGGAGGAGAGAAGGGCCGTGACTCCCCCTCCCCCTCAGCCATTGTACAGAATATGGAGGAGGGGATGATGGGACAAAGAAAAGGAAGTTTCCATCATGTTTCCTTCATCCTCTCTTTGTAGGAAAAATCTTCAACAAAAGATACAAGACTTGGGTGAAAAAAATGATACTGATAGCTTCCTTTATGTGTTTGTGCAAATGTGGTGCAGATGTTGAAGTGGCCAATTGGAAAAATTCAGGTGCAAGATCAAGTCTTCTGGGAATTCTTTCCTTTCTGAAACCTGAAACTGGACGACGGTATTAGAGAAAGCTTCTCCAATTCAAACCAGGTTTTGACAGCCGTGAAAGTGGTACCAAGGACAAATTGGGCTCCTGAATGTTTTCATAAGTTCTTAAACATAATAAAGTGCCATTCTTTCCCCTTGAAATAGAAAATGGGGAAAATGAATTATTTTCCTGACATGCCATTGAGAGTTGGTGGCGAAGGAAAACGTTGTCCATACAAGAAAAACTGGCACACAGAATGCCGAAAAAAGCTTCAATACAAGAAATTTGGCACAAAAAGCGCCCAGAATATCTGAAGCAACCTCAAGACTTGGGATATTTTGCGACAAAACTGAGATACCTAACTGCTAAAAAGTCACAAAATGGTTCAACTCCAGGCTCAAATGCACCAAAAAAATGTTATTCACGTGATGTGGCCTCAGCATTTCACACTGGCTTGAACACTACAACACTGATGTACATAAACATGTACACCATAAGCGCCACCTTCAACCAGAATCTCATTGACTCAGTGTAGCAATGGAAAATCAGCCGATTACACAGAAAAAATGCCAATAATTGAAAACAAGTGCAATTTGCACTGCATTCCTATGTGATGGTGGCAATCACCGCAGAAATGCTGGTACCACAAGAGACATATGTTATAGTTGTACTTGGAATAGGTTCAACAATGCTCCAATTATACTATTATCATCAGTGAATTCACCAATGATGCAAGTGTATATACAATAATGACGTGAGTGCTGATTGCACATTG
This sequence comes from Penium margaritaceum, assembly GCA_023375785.1. Lineage (NCBI taxonomy): Eukaryota > Viridiplantae > Streptophyta > Zygnematophyceae > Desmidiales > Peniaceae > Penium > Penium margaritaceum. Next base: position 122,245 of record SZWC01006888.1, on the reverse strand, counting down.
ATGCGGGTGGCATTTACACCACTTATGTAATTCCGATTACATTCCTAATGCAAGCACCAGTCGTTCCATTAGTGCAAGTACCAACCGTATCACTGGAACAAGTGGCAATCACACACGTGACGTGGGAGCCAATCAAAGCATTTGAACAAGCACGCATTCCAATGAGAACATGAGCATTAGTTTTACTACTCCTTGAATGCTAATACCGATATGGAAATGATTGCCCTTTGCAACTTCAGCCAAAGGTTCGTTGTCGACAAAGTCAAACAAGACCTCACGGTGACTTTTGCCGGCATATGTCATTTTTCGTTGCCAACACGCATGAAGGTGACCCTGTGCCTCCTGTAGCAAGAATCATATGCTCTTGGTAAAGGCTTGAGTAGAAGGAACCTGTCTTTCTGTACTCCTTTCCCTTACCATTGAACACGGTTCAGCACAAATGGTGTGAACTGAATGGAATCGTTTACCGCAAACTCTGTCGGTGCTGGGAATTCACGCCTTTCATTCATGGTAGGGCTCACATACATAGGGAGCATCTGCTCCAGAGTGTGATTCATGTTCTCTATTTTTTCTTTAGTTTGAGGGTGAGATATTGTCATGTTTTGATAGTCGAAGCCAAAGTACTCATGCATTTTCTTCCACAACTTCCCAGCAAATTTTCTATCTTAATCTAAGATAATGCACATTGGCAAGCCATGGTACTCCACAACAACCTTGACAAAGAGAGGAGTGGTCTCCTTTGATTTCATGTCAGTGGTTATAGGAATGAAAGGTGTCATCTTTGTGAGAACATCTACAACCATTAGGATTACATTGTGGCCATGGGCTGTGTTCGGAAGACTAGAAATTAATTCAATGATGTCGCACTCCCATTAAGTCCTAGGGATGGGAAGCTATTAGAGGAGTCCAACATGCTTTTATTACTAATCTTATTTTGAAGACATTGGTCGCATGTCATGAAACATTTATGGACATCGACACTCAATCCTGGCTACCAAGAGTGAACGGGGTGCATGTCCGGTCTTTTGAGATCCCACATACCTCGCCACCAGTGGGTCATACAATAGGGAGATAATCTTTGTTAAAGGTCTCTCTAGTCCGGTACACTTAATTTTTCTCTGTACCAGTAGATTCCCGCGGCCTACACCAATCCGTACCTGTCCACATTCCTAGAATCATAAAACCTAGAATCCACACAGTATCCCATCCAGATCATGTTTACAAAATCTTTCCATTGGATAATCTCTCAAGGTGGTTGCCACAGAGGTGTAGAGGGGTATGTTCTTTGCAGTAAAGCTATCATAATGGAAAATTGATACCCACTAACCATGGTGTTTGCTTTTATTTCCACATGCTATCAAGTTTGTGGATCAGCCACGTTGATGCATCCGGGCCATATTCCCATGTTGAGAAGGATCGGCTCATTTATTCATTCCAACACTCCTGTCGTCTTGATGAGTTTGGTTGCATTTTTTAGAAGACCAGTAGGTTATGGCTGGTCATGAACTTCACATCCTGCCCCTTACCCTCAAGGTAACAACCCCACATCTTGAAAGTGTGTATCATGGCAAGGAGCTCCTAGTCGCCCGTCTGTACCGCTTCTCCACATGAATGAGCTTATGGCTCTCTCACACAACTTGGAGATCTATTGCATGAGGACTACTCTGAGCCCTGCTACCAATGCATCACACCGCACCTCCGGTGGTTGCAAATGATCCAAAACAGCTAAGACAGGACATGTGGATAGAAGTTCCTTGATTTTGAGAAAATCTTTTTCGCACTCCGTTGTCCATTCTCAATGCATGTCTTTTCGTATGAGCCTGGTTAGCAAATGTACCAAGGTTGAATATGTTGTTCTGATATGCACCTTGTTCATGGCTATAGTTTGAACAGGCACAGGAAAGACTAGGCATGTACTTCTCCCCTGGAGTAAGTCTCATATCCACGTATACAAGGCATGTACTGCTCCTTTGGAACAATTCCACTCGGTCTAAACTAGAAGTTATAACATGAAAATACTACTTAGGACAAGTCCTTATGGCCTAGACATTCCAGAGACATTCTCTAAAGGGAGAGGTCCATTGGGTTGAACCCTACAGTGGAAAACTCATTTTGTGACAAAAATAGGGATAGGAAGCTTTTGAGAGACATATCAGAATCTTCCAAAGTCCATCCCGGTAAATGGTGCCACTTTGCGGCCACAAAGAGCACCATGTAGGCATGGAATGATGAAATCCAGATTGCCTCCAAAGTGGCTCCTCCAAGGAGCCATTATGTGCCTAGGCTAGAGGCTTTCTCTTGGACTATAAGTACCTGTCAGTTGCGTATGGTTCATTACAGTTCCTTCATTTGAGACTCCTAATAGAGTTCTCCACTAGAGGCAGGCACTACTGAAGCATTGGTTTGTAAAAGTCCCAAGAGAAAGCTCCACATACGTAAGTGACCAGGTGGTAGCAGCACAGTGTAAGGAAATGATTCCTATGAACTACTCAATGTGGAACCGTGATTGTGAGGGTGATATCTTCTACTTCAAATACTAGGAGAGGACGGTAAGTTCCATTGTATCCGCCTTGTTTTCTAGTCCATTTCCTCAAGCTGGCTAACAAAGGGATATGGGCCCATAGTGACTAGTCCAAAGGCACGCTTCCAAGCACTTTTCCACCCTCTCTGTTTTGCAGCGTGCATTAGCTCCATCTGCTCCATCTACTCCATCAAATCCAATGGCTGTTGTTGGCACCTAGCAAAAAAGAGCAAAGGATAAGCTCTACCATTGGGGGTACGACCCTTAAGCCCTAACCAGCACAAACTCTACCCATGGAGGCATGACCCTGGGTTTGCTAGAATGCACTTTCTTCTCTTTACACGTGATCAATGTGAATGGTGTTAAAACGGAGTTGAAGCTAGAGAACTTCATCTACATGGCAGCATTGCATGCTCCCTTTTGTTGAAGAAGGCTCTTAGAAAAAAGATAGTGAAGATTGTGCCGTAGGTGGCGGCGTACTACACCATGTGCTTGAGCTAATCCTTCGGGGAATCACGTGTCTTCTTTTATTTAACAAAGCTATTTTCAACAAAGGAAAGCAAGAATAGAAAATGAAGTGACCAATGCAGATTATGAAGACATCAAAGCCATGGTTCAGTGAATAAGCTGGTGGTTTTCTATTTTGGATACCTGCTAAGACGTTGGAGGTTCAGGATGCCAACCCATCTTCCGCCTTCTGTTTTTTTGTTTGTTCATTTTTTCTCTCCGAAAACAATTTCTGAAGTTGCACCTAAAGAGTGCATGCAACTGTTGTGTGTATGAAGCAGATAAACCAAGCACGTCATCCTCGTCAAGTTCTTCAAGCCCATCTGATAGATCTGCTACCGATCAAAAGACCACTAGCCACTCCAGTCTCATGGGTCATCCCTTTCTCCAATTTTAAAGGTCTCCATCTGTCATAGGATTGCAAATGCTGGCAGTATTCGTCATCTGCTTGTCCACTGCAAGGGCTGAGCACATTCTGATAGGTAGGGAATCAAGAGGCTGAAATGGGATTCTGACTTGGCTACTGCCCAGAGATTTATGCAAAATCAGAGTGAAGTTCGGAGGCCCTGAACCTCACCCTTAAGTAGTAAGGGGAGGAAACGCAACACGAGGGAAGCAAATTGTCGGGTCTGGGTATGATTGAATTGGTGTTTCAGAACCTCGCATCATGTGATGAGTATGTATGAAGTAGAACAGTTTGTATTTCACATTGGCCTTCAACAGGAAATGTGGTTGAAAGGAAAAAAGAGCAGAAGGCACGAAATGTCCAAATTACATTTTTCTGAGTCTCACTGCTGTTACAAGATTTTACACCATTTGAAGAGGAGGTAAAGCTGCTCGGCAATTGGAAGTCCTGCATCCCAAGCCTACACGACTTGTGCCTGGTCCGAACAGAAAAATTGATGAAAAAGAAAAGAAAAAAAAGTGCATAAAAATGAAGAAGATGATGATAATGATCAGGAAGAAGAAGAAGAAGAAGAAGAAGAAGAAGAAGAAGAAGGACAAGATGACGATGATGATTATCATGATGATGATGATGATGATGATGATGATCAGGCAGGCAGGCAGGCATGCAGACAAGAAGACAGGCAGGCAAGCAGACAGATAGACAGACAGACAAACATACAAAAAGAAAGAAATACAGAAAGACAGACAGACACACCGACAGATAGAGAAAAAGAAAGATAGACAAAAAGATAGACAGAAAGACAAACACACAGACAGACAGACAGACAGACAGACCGATAGACAGACAGAGAGAGAGAGACAAACAGACAGACACACAGAAAGAAAGACAGAAAAAGAGAAAGACAGACAGACAAACAGATAGATAGACAGGCGGACATACAAACAGACAAACATACATACGGATAGAAAGACAGACAGACACACAGACAGACAGACAGACAGACAGACAGACAGACAAACAGACAGACAGACAGACAGACAGACAGACCGACAAATAGACACACAAACAGGAAAACAGACAGACAGACAAAAAAAGACAAAGACAGACAGAGAATCAAACAGACACACAAACAAACAAAAAAGTACACAGATAGACAGTCAGAAAGAAAGAAAAACAGGAAGACAGA
>SZWC01006888.1:75517-108598 GCA_023375785.1 Penium margaritaceum | reverse complement strand
CACACACACACACACACACACACACACACACACACACACACACACACACACACACACACACACACACACACACACACAAAGACATATGGACAAAGAGAGAATGACAGAGAGACAAAGGGACAGACAGACAGACAGACAAACCGATAGACAGAAAGATAGACATACAGGTAGACAGAAAGACAGACATAAGGACAGACGGATAGATACAGAAAAAGAGAAATAGAGACACAAACAAACAGACCGACAATTAGATGGAAAGATCGATGAGTGTGGCCGGGCTTAGGATGACCAGCTATGTGTTGTTCTTATATGCCCCATGGCCCCTGCTATGGCTTAACGGACAGGTTGGGCATGCACTGCTCCGTTGGAGCAAGTCCCCCAAACCTTGTTTGTGGTGCAAGTCCAAGCGAGACACCAGATGTTTGGCACAATGGATAGCATGTTGGACTTAGGGACAACAGGTCCTGCAATCGAACCTTGATGTGCGGAAGAAGGTTTTTTTACCTTCGTACATAGGGGAAGTTTTTTAGACATTTCTCCATGCATGAGGAGGATGATCCACTTGGCGGTCAGTGGATGTGCAAATTGGCGAGCTGGTGAGATGGTGTGGAGTGGCCACCCCAAAATTGCTACTACCCACACACCTTAGAAGCTAGGCCTAGGACTATATGTATTAGGCTCATTCCTCATTCTAATTATACAATGTGGCCTTAGATGCTCCTCACACAGTTGTCCAACTAAGGAACAGTGTAAAGAAGACACTGGTTGGCCTAAGCCCCAGGAGTTAGTCTTTGACTAGCACCTTGAAAGTGACCAAGTGTTGAGTGGACACAGTTGCTAGCAAGTGATTTCCCAGGAACTACTCAGTGTAGAACCGTGATCCTGAGGGTTACATCTTGTCCTGGATGAAATTCTAGGAGCGGACGGCAGGTGCTATTGTGTCGGCCCTGCTTTCTAGTCCGTTTGCCTCAGGCCGGTTGACAAAGGGTTATGGGCCCACACTGACTAGTTGTATGGCACGCTTCACTCAACTCTGGAACTCTCTCTCCAGATGCGCACGTCAGCTTCATTAGCTCCATCAGCTCCATCTGCTTCATCAGCCCTAACGGCTGAACTTACACCTAGTACACAAGGACCAAGGAAAAGCTCTACCCTTGGAGGCAAGACCCTTCGCTCCCAACGAGGACAAGCTCTGCCCTTGGAGGCAATACCTTGGGTGTGCTAGTGTGATGTGTCTTCTCTGTTAACAGGTAAACATCGGCTGGAGGGGAAAGTAGCCCGTAGCATACATCAGCTAACATCAGCCTACATCAACGTCAACGTTGCAGAGACGCAGATTGCAGAAAAGGGCAGCTAAAAAGGCTGGCCCATGAGGAGCAGTGGGGGATCCCGCAGGGCAGTCCTCAAACACAACAGGGGCTACTGCAGGACAGTCCTCAAACTCAAAAATGGCTACCACAGGTCAGACCAATGGAGAAACCGTGAGTGCTACCACACTCCCGCAAGGTCTCTGATCTTTGGGAGGAATCCCGGTCTTTTAGGGGAACAACTTTCCTCTGTGGAGATGGCAGATCGAATCGGCAAAACGTGCGCGACGTTATCAAGCTTCTAAAGGGAGAGGAGCAGATTCCTACGATGGGCTAACCAGAGCACGAGGCATGGATGGAACGGAATGATATCTTTATGTCACTCCTCAGCAAAGTGATTGCTAAGAAGTATGTTCCCATCATTGCCGGGTACACGCTGGCTTATGGCAAGATCAAGCACGTGCACCAATCCACCTCCCTCACAAATAGAATAATCATCCCACAACAGCTGATCAGCATGGGATGAATGAGGGTGAATCAATCCCCGATTTCTTACAGGAGTTTGAAGGAATCCTTGGCAAGGCTTGCTAGATGAGCTGGGACCTTGAAAAAAACATGCAAGCCATGATCCTCCTCATGGCGCTAGAGCCCAATGATCACCGTCATGGGCGGTTGGAAGGAGGATGACCTGACGTACATGGTTGTGTCCGAGTACGTGGGGAACGAGGCCATGCAGCGTAGCGGAAGTGAGGCCAACTTCTCAGACTATGTCGCACGCTACGGTGGACGCGGGAGCAAAGGGTCAGCCTGTGGTAAAAAAAGGTGGCAGCAAAAGCGGTGGCGATAGAGGCAACAATAGCGGCAAGGCTTCCAAGCGACATGGCAAGTGCCGCAACTGCGGCAAACCTGGGCATTGGGCAAGAGAGCGCAGGTCGCCAAAGAAGGAAGACAGCGGAAGCGGTGGGAACAAAGGCAGCAAAAAGGGTGGCAAAGAAGCCACCAACATGATGGCATAGAGCACACCTTCGGAAGAAGGAGCGGCGCTACTCAGGCCAGGAGCTTTCGGGGTCAACTATAGCACGGACCATCACTCTAGCAACAACCAGGCTGGATTTGTCTCCATCGGCCCCACCGAGCAGCAGTTGAGATGCGCAAACGGTAGCGTTGTGAACGTAAAGGGCGTGGGAGACAAGCTGGTGAGCATCAGCCTTACTGGCACGGAGAAGGATCTATGGTTACGTGACGTGGTCCACATGTCCTGGTTTGAGCCAAACCTCCTGTCTGTGTCAAATATAACGGACAATGACATGACGGTGGTGTTCTTGCAGAAGAAGGTGGTCATCGCCAGGAACGGGGACATCAAGGTCCTCTACGCCAACAAAGATCTTGTGGAACAGGTCCAACGGGTTGAATGGCTCTATGTATTGCAGACAACGGCAACAAAGAGCTCGAAAGATGAGGTTCATGCGGGTGCGGCAGAGGCAGTGGTCTTGGCACCAACGCAGGAGAGCACACCTACAAAAACTGAAAAAGTATCCTTTGCCGCAAAGGACGAAGACGCTGATTTGTGGCATAGACGCTTTGGGCACGTTGCAAATAGCACGCTCCAAGTCATCCAGCAATAACAGCTGGTTCATGGCATGGATATGTGCAAGAAGGATGCGGTTGGGTGTGGCAGCCTGTGTGAACCTTGCCTCGAAAGGCAAGACCAAGCAAACGCGCTTTAAGCGCAACGGTCGCCGCGTAGAATCAGCCCTTGACCTGATTCACACCGATGTGTGCAGACCCTTTCGCACGACGTCAAACGGTGGTAGCAAGTATCTTCTGACCTTCATCGATGACCACATCCGCAATGTGTGGATCTTTTTCCTCAAAACCAAGGAAGAGGTCAGAGAAAACATGCAGGAGTTTGTCGCCATGGTGGAGCAGCAGACTGGAAAGAAAGTCAAAGAAATTCGAAGTGACAACAGCGGAGAGTATGAAGCATGCAAGGGCTGGTTGCGGCAATACAGGATCAGCCACCAGCCCACAACTCCCTACACACCACAAAGTAATGGTGTGGCTGAGCAGATGAATCAGACCATAATTGGCATGGTACGCAGTATGCTCTTTGATGCAAAACTTCCACCACGCTTTTGGGCGGAAGCGGAAAGAACGGCATGCTACATTGTCAACCTGACTCTTACGGCTGCTCTGGGCAGGCGCGGCAAGAAAAAGGGCAAGCAACAGATGACGCCACAAGAAGTATGGTCAGGGATGAAGCCAAATGCATCACACCTCAAAGTCTTTGGCTGCACCGCATGTGCAAAGGTCCAGGCAGGAGAGGGTGGCGGCAAGCTATATGCAAGAGCACGAAAGTGCGTGATGGTGGGCTGTGAGACAGCCCACAAGATCTACCGCCTGTTGGACCTGGCAGCAAGAAGACTCATCACCAGCCGGGACGTGACCTTTAAAAAGAGGAAACCAGGCAAGGAAGAGGTGCTTGATCCCACACAAGCTCCAACACAGGGAGAGTGGTTGTTGCTCCTAGATTTAGGAGATCAAGATACTGAAAAATAACAATTGGTGCCAGTGCGGTAGGCCATGAAGAAGAGTGGTGGGGCAGGGAGAGCAGCTGCGTAGGCTGATGCAACGGCGAGCTCTGACACAGAGTCGGAGACGTCCGAGGCCTCCGAAAGCAGTTTGGAGGCCAGTAGCTTTTCAAAAGAAGAAAACTTAACTTCAGGGCAGCCAACAGCACAAGAGCAACAGCATTGTGAAGATACACCAACAATGCAGCGTCGTAGCACACGATAGAGATTACAAAATCCAACGTATGACGCTGACTCTAAAAACTGGACTGGAAAGAGCTGGTCCTCTTTGGCTCAGGGAGAGCCGCTCACTATGGCCAAGGCGCTGACAAGGCCCGATGCAGCCAAGTGGAAGGAGGCGGTGGACAGCGAGCTTGCATCCATCAAAGAAAATGGCACATGGGTGCTGGTGGACAGACAGTCTAACGCTCACGTGGTGGGCTCAAAGTGGGTGCTCAGGTTGAAGTGGAAGCAAGATGATAGCATCGACAAGTACAAGGCAAGGGTCGCAAAAAAAGGATTCTCACAGCGCGCAGGGTCTGAGTACAATGAGACCTTCGCACCGGTCGTCACGTTTGCCTCCATCAGGTCCCTACTTGCCGTCGCTGCCGCCAAAGGCCTTGAGATCCACCGGACGGATGTGAAGACAGCCTTCCTTTATGGGAAGCTCAACAGGGAGGTGCTAATGGAGGTACCGGAAGGTGTCAAAGCACCCCAGGGTAAGGTGTGCAAGCTGGTGAAGGTGTTGTATGGGCGGAAACAGGACCCACGGATCTGGTACAAGGAGATGAACATCTTAATGGCTGACATCTCCTTCACGCAGTGCAAGAATGATCCCAGCCTCTATGTGCGTGAGGATGAACGTGGCTTGCTGCTCGTGGCGTTGTATGTGGACGATCTTATCATGTGTTCTTCCTCGTAGGAGGCCCTTACGGACCTCAAGAAAAATCTGGCCAGCAGGTTCAAGATGAAGGACATGGGACCTCTCGCATACTACCTTGGCATTTCTGTTCACTGCAACCGCAAAGCAATCACCATTGAGCTCAACCGGACCAAGTATATACTGGATGTCTTGAAGCGCTACAACATGGAGGACTGCAAACCCGTCAGCACCCCCATCCCCTCCGACTGCAAGCTCTCTGTTGGCACTAGTGGGTGTAGAAGCACCCTCAAGGATGCCTAGCTCTCAGTGATGCACGTTACCAGTGTTTGGGGCAGCCAATGGACACCTTTGGTGAAGAGTGTGGAGCACAGGGATCACGGATGTGACAGGGCAGAACTCGATGCATTCAGTAGATCTGAATCAAAATACATTTTTGTTCGTTAGCATAGTAAGATTACATCAAATCCTTATAGTCTGTGATCTTAGCTTTCAAATGCATCCAAGCACGCCCAAAACGAAGCAGTAGAGCCCCTGCTACCGCCATCGAAGTAACCCTTGGTGGAGCCGCCCACCTGGCCTTGCACTCTAGGCAACGGGAGGCGCTTCGACGATGACCCTTCGAAGCGCCTTTCCTTGCTGACGAGTCAAGGAGAAGTTCATCCTAGTCAGTTAATTCCTTATGGTTACATCATTTGTGCCCTTGGTGCATTTGGAGGCCATTAGGAACAAACTCGGATCCCTGGCGGTGGAATATCCCACCACCGATGGCGGGTACCAGATTCCACCTGCCCAACACCCGATTTTCGGACTAGGCTAACTTTCTGAGTACTCACTCAAATTGAGCGATTCAAAGCTCGATCCTGCATAGAAAAATCCAAGAAATCCAAATCTAAAGTCAGATCAGGTGTTAGACCACTCCTCAGTGGTCGAACCAGGGAGTACAATCAACGGCACTCATGGCAAGGGGCACACCATGTCAACAATCTCCCCCTTGCACCGCATCCTTGATGCCCTGTCCCTGGAACCTGTAGTATTTTTAAACCTCACAGCACAGTCCAAGCTCCATGCAGCTTGCACTGTGCCTGTCCTTGGACTGTGCCTTGGTCATGGCGTCGGCGAGCATGTGCTTAGTGCCACAATGCACAATAGCCGCATCTCCCTCTGCCACCAAGTCCCGCGCGTAGTGATGCCGGATCTCGATGTGCTTGGTGCTCCTGTGCAGTACCGGGTTCTGGGTTAGGCTGATGGCACTCATGTTGTCAATTTTGAGCACCGTTGGCTTCCTTTTTGGCACGCTGATCTCCTTTAGCAACTGACGTAGCCACATTGTCTCCTTTGCGGTTTCCGCGAGTACGATGTACTCCGCTTCGGTGCTCGATAGCGCCACGCAGTCTTGCTTCCTGCTTGCCCACAAAACTGCTGCACCACCAAGCACAAACACGTACCCCGACATGATTTTCTTTCATGCACATCACCAGCCCAGTCGGCATCCGAGTAGCCGACCAGCTCAAGGGAGTCATCACGCGCTCCCCCTCCAAACACGAGTCGCGACTGTTTTGTCGCCTTGAGATAGCGGAGGATCCGCTTCACCGCTTGCCAATGCAGCGGCCCCGGGTCAGCGACACAGCGGCTCACTTGCCCCTCCGTGAAGGCCAGGTCGGGCCGCGTCGCCACCATGGCGTACATGATGCTCCCCACCGTGGACTGGTATGGCACACCTGCCATCTCCTCCTCCTCCTCATCCGTGCTCGGCCCCATGCTCGAGCTTAGCTCACATGTAGTGGTCATGGGTGTGCCAATGGGGTTGCACTCCTTCATGTTGTAGCCGCGGAGAACCTCTTGCACGTACTTTGCCTGCCCCATCTCCAACGTGCGTGGTTTGCGGTCCCTCTTGATAGCGACGCCGATGTAGTACTGGAGCTCGCCCATGTCTGTCATTTTGAACCGACCGCCCAGGTGCCGCTTCAGGTTCACCAACTCCTCTATGTCCGATGACACGAGGATGAGGTCATCCACGTAGAGGACCACGATCTGGTGCAGCCCCGGCTGGTTTCGCACGTACACGCTGTGATCCGCCTCACAGCGCTTGAAGCCAAGCTTGGCCATGAAGCCATCCATTCTTAGGTACCACATGAGTGGCGCTTGCTTCAGGCCATAGAGCGCCTTGTGCAGCCGGCACACCTTCCCCAACGGTGCATCCATCCCTTCCGGCACCTCCATATAGAACTCCTTGTCCAGGTCGCCATTGAGTGATGCGGTTTTTACATCCATTTGATGGAATTCGTAGTCCCGCGCTGCCGCCACCAAGAGGATGGAGTAGATGGAGGCAAACTTCGCCACCGGTGCAAAGGTTTTCATTGTAGTGTTCACCCTTCTATTGGGCGTACCCCTTCGCCACCAGCCGCGCCTTGTACTGTTCCACCTTCCCCTCCTTGGTGAGCTTCTTCTTGAAGATCCACTTAGAGCCGTTGATTTTTGCGCCCTCCGGTCTTTCAATGAGCTGCCAAGTGTCGTTCTCTTCGTGGGAGGCGAGCTCAGATTTTATGGCTCCCTCCCACTCAGCCCCATCCTTCTGCTCCAACGCCTCCTTGACGGTCTCGGGCTCCTCTTGCACAAAGAACGCTCGAGAAAACCCAGTCCAGGTGCCCTGCGCAGCATCGTACCGTTTTGTCATCCTCCTTGCGCAACCGCTTCTTCGAGGCTGCTGATGTTGAGGCTGCTACTGCTGCTGCTACTGTTGCCCTCTCGCGGTGCCACTTACACCGTTGGCCTGCTCCCCCTCTCTCTGGGACCGTGGGGATGCGGGCTCACTCCCCACCTCTTCGTTCAGCTCCACTGCTGCCGGCGCTTTGGACTCATTGTCCGACTCGGCTGAATGCAAATGAGCCGCTCCCGCATCGCTCAAATGGTTCTTGCCGGCTGGAGCCGATGGGACGTCACCCTCTTTTGCGTCCTCCGGAGTCTCCCCGTCAAGGTGTGGCAGCCACTCCCCCCGCTTGGAGAGACCCGCGTCATTGTCCGTTCAATGGCTGTCCTCGTCGAACGTGACATCATGACACTTCACAATCTGCTGCCTCCACGGGTCAAAGAGCCGGTACGCCTTGCTCCCGCTCTTGTACCCAACGAAGATGCACCGGCGAGTCCACGGGTCCAGCTTGCCCCGCCCCTCCCATGCCTGCACAACAGCATGTGCAAGACATCCAAACGTGCGGAGGTGTGCCACAGTGTGCTTCCTCCTGCTCCACACTTCTTGTGGCTCTTCCACACCTTGGACTCCACGTCTTTTAGCGGCTTCGTCGGCTTCAGGTTCATGATGTACGCCGCTGTCCGTGCCGCCTCGCCTAGTACCGCTGAGCGAGGCCGGCATCGCTCAACATAGACCGGACCATGTTGAGTATGGTGCGGTTCGCCCTCTCGGCGACACCGTTTTCCTGCGGAGAGTGTGGCATAGATTTCTGCCACGCGATCCCCTTGCTCTTCATCCATGCCGAGCAGCCCTCGTACTTGCCTCCATTGTCGCTTCGGAACGCCTTCACCTTCAACTCCGTTTGCCGCTCCACAGCCGCCACAAACTCTTGCATACACGCCAGGACATCGCTCTTCCTCTTGATGATGTAGAGGTAGTGCTTGCGGCTGTGGTCGTCAATGAATGTCACAAAGAAGCGAGCGCCCCCAATGGAGCTCTTGAATGGTCCACACACGTTAGTGTGGACCATCTCCAACTTCGCCGATGCTCGCGTCCCTTTGCCATCGAATGGCTGCCATGTTGCCTTGCCGACCACCCATGCCTCGCACACGGCATTCTTGGCTGCGTCGAGGCTCTTGACCTCAAGACCCCGCACCACTTCCTTCTTTGCCATGTCCCTCACAGTTAAGGGAGCGATGTGGGATAGGCGACGATGCCATAGGTCCAGGTCTCCATCGTCCTTCTTTGCGAGGAGGGCAACATCGGACCCCGCCCGACTGCCGAGGAACGTTCCACGAAATAGGTACAAGTCATCCTCTTGCTTTTCACGTGCAATCACCTCACCGTCCCCCTCCATGCGGATGATGGCCTCCTTCTTGTTGAAGAGCACCTCGAGCCCCTTGTCGGTAAGGCGGCTCACTGACAGCATATTTGCCCCAAAGTTAGGCATGTGGAGCACGTCGTGAATTGTGCTCATGACAGCCTCCCCGTCCACATCCAACTCGATGCGAACGTTGCCTTCTCCGACAGCCAACTCTGTTTTGCCGTTGGCCACCGTCATGCACCGTTCCGAGGTGCCATAGGTGACGAATGCCGCCCGCTTGCATTGCATGTGGCGGCCCGATCCGAAGCCAATCACAGAGACTCCCGGATGTGTCAAGTAGGTGGACTCCTTCGCCATCATTGTGCGGTCGTCCTTCTTTCCAGCTTTCCCCGGCTTGTCCGACTTCTTGTTGGGGCAGTTGCATGCGTAGTGGCCTTCTTTGCCACACACGTAGCACTCCCCCTTCTTGTCACCTTTCATGGTGCCCTGCTTGGCACCCTTCCCCTTCTTGCCTTCCCCTCCACCTTGAGGGCGGACGGCATAGGCGGAACTTGATGTTGCCCCACTCTCTCTCCCACCACATCACATCCATTCATTGCGAATGTACTCAGCCACCTTCAGATACTTCAGCTCATCGGCAGACCAGCCGCCTACGATGGTGATCATGGGCCTCCAACTTTCCGGCAAGGCCAGGAGGAGGATCATGGCTTGCAGCTGAGGGTCGACCTTCCACCTAGTGGCTACGCTTTTGGCAGTAAACCACTCGATCTGCTGCAGGATCTCCATGATGTCATTGCCTTCGTTGGCTCAAAGGGTGACGAGCCTCTTGAAGACAAAGAGCTGGTTAGCAAGGTTGGTAGACTGGTAGATGGTGCAGAGCGTCAGATCAAGCGCATATACCAATAAAGCAAGCGCCTTCTTGTTGTGCTTCTTGTACCCTTCCACTTCCTCTGGTGTCGCATTATCCGGAGGAGCCGTTTATTTACCGTTGACCAGCTCAAGCAGACCCTTGTCATTGAAGAAGACCTCAAACTCCCACCTCCACAAGTGGAAGCCAAGTCCGTCGAACTTCGAGACGCCGGCACTCTCTTGCTCGGTCGGTGCCATGGCGCGCGGCGGTAGCGTGAATGTTGTAGAGCTAGGGTCCTAGGCACGTGGGCCCATAACCCTTTTTTGGCACTGGTGGTTGTAGAGGGACCCTCAAGGATTCCTAGCTCTCAGTGATGCACGCTACCAGTGTTTGGGGCAGCCAATGGACACCTTTGGTGAAGAGTGTGGAGCACAAGGATCACGGATGTGAGTGGGCAGAACTCGTTGCATTCAGTATATCTGAATCGAAACACGTCTTTGTTAGATAGCGTAGTAACATTACATCAGATCCTTATAGCCTGTAATCTAAGCTTTCCAACGCATCCAAGCACGCCCAAAACGGAGCAGTAGAGCCCCTGCTACGGCCGTCAAAGTGACCCTTGGTGGAGCCGCCCACCTGACCTTGCACTCTATGCAACGGGAGGCGCTTCGACGATGACCCGTCGAAGCACCTTTCCTTGCTGAGAATTCAAGGAGAAGTTCATCTTGGTCAAGGAGGTCCTTATGGTTACCTCATTCATGCCCCTGGTACATTTGGAGGCCATTCAGAACGAACTCGGATCCCTGGCGGTGGAATATCCCGCCACCCATGGCGGGTACTAGATTCCACCTGCCCAACACCCGACTTTCGGACTAGGCTAACTTTCTGAGTACTCACTCATGTTGAGCGATTCAAAGCTTGATCCTGCATGGGAAAATCCAAAGGAATCCAAATCTAAAGTTAGATCAAGTGTTTGACCACTCCTCAGTGGTCGAACCAGGGAGTACGATCAACGGCACTCATGGCAAGGGGCACACCATGTCAACACTCTCCTCCTCCATGTTACCAAGCAACGAGGCAGACCGGCGGGAGATGCAAAATATTCCATACCAATCCGCCGTTGGGAGCCTCATGTATGCGATGTCGGGAATGCGACCTGACATTGCTTATAACGTGAGCCAGGTGAGCAGGTTTGTGGCCGGCCCTGGGATAGAACATTGACAGGCCATGAAGCGGATGTTTTGCTACCTCAAAAAGACTCAGTACGTGGGACTTCGGTTTGGAGGTCTAGAAGGATCAGACTCGCTGCGACTGACATGCTATAGTGACGCGGACTGGGGAGGGTAGATTTCCGACAGGAAGTCTACCTCAGGGTTTTTCTGTCTTCTCAACGATGGTGCGGTCTTGTGGGCAAGCACGAAGCAAGACTGCGTCTTGCTTTCTACTACTGAGGCAGAGTACATCGTACTCTCTAAATTTTGCAAGGAAACACAGTGGCTTTGCAGTTTTCTTGATGAGATCAAGGCACCACAAGAGGAAGCAACGGTCATCTGCATCAGCAACCAAGGTTCCATTACTATGGCAGAGGACAACATGATCTCCCGACGAATAAAGCACATCGACATTCGGTACCACTACTCACGTGACCTTGTCGCCAAGGGTATCGTGGAACTTGAGCACGTCGCAACCAAGAAAATACTTGCAGACTTCTTAACAAAGCTGCTAGACAACCACTTGTAGGTTGCAGGTGCTCAAGGAGTCGGCATGTTGGATGCAAGAGATGAGAGCTAAAGACAAAAGCAGCTGATGTGCACAAACACAATACAGAGCTACGGGTTCATGCGGAAGAAAACTACCACAGCAGGTGGCCTAAAGTGCAAGGAAGAGATTGTTGTTCTTTTATGTGCAATGGCCACTACTATGGCTTAACGAACAGGTTGGGCATGTGCTTCTCCCTTGGAATAAGTCTCCCAAACCTTGTTTGTGGTGCAAGTCCAAGCGAGACACCGGAAGTGTAGCGCACCAGATAGCATGTTGGACTTAGGGACAACAGGTCCTGCGATCGAGCCTTGATGTGCGCAAGAAGTTTTTTTTACCTTCCTGTACAGGGGAAATTTCTTAGAAATTTCTCCATGCATGAGGAGGATGTGCCACTTGGCGGTCAGTGGATGTGCCAATTGGCGAGCTGGTGAGGTGGTGTGGAGTGGCCAGCCCAAAAGTGCCAATACCCACACACCTTAGAAGCCAGGCCTCGGACTATATGTACTAGGCTCATTCCTCATTCTAATTAGACAATCTGGCCTTAGATACTCCTCACAAAGTTGTCCAACTAAGGAACAGTATAAAGAAGATACTGGTCGGTCTAAGCCCAAGGAGTTAGTCTTTGACTAGCACCTTGCGTGAAAGTGAACAAGTGTTAAGTGGACACAATTGCTAGCAAGTGATTGCATAGGAACTGCTGAGTGTGGAACCGTGATCTTGAGGGTGATATCTTCTCCTAGCTGAAATGCTAGGAGCGGATGGCAGGTGCTATTGTGTTGGCCCCGTTTTCTTGTCCGTTTGCCTCAGGCCGGTTGACACTATGATGGGCTGGAGCGCCCAACGGAAGATGAGTGAGAGCAAGCAGGAGCATCAGGCATGGCAGATGCAAGGGGGAGAATGTTGAAGATTTGCCCCATTGCATGCCCAAGTGTGGCGCCGAGAGGCGCCGGCAAGCCGCCCGAGAGAGGAAAACCCTCATAGTTGGATCTAGTGATTGATGTTTGCTGGGATCCTAAAATGGAGGATTGTCCTAGAACATTGACAAGTCACTAAATCCGGTCAATGTTGTTTCATCGGAATCGGAAACAAAAAGAGGGAGATATGGGATTCCAAAGTTGGGATGTGCGCGGTGGCTCTTGGAGCCGGCCGTAGTTCGACTGCCGGTGAATAATCGACCAAAACGAGTAACAAAACTACATCTGGTGTTTTGGCCCCGTAGGACCGCCGAGTCCCTCTGGCGAATGATCCACCGGATGTCAGTAGTATAGCTTGCTACTGAGGGACTAAGCCAAATTCCTGGCTCGCAGTCCAAAACTCAGTAGTACGTTTTGCTGCTCAGGGACTTCGTCAAAATCTTTACTACAAGTCCACAAACAGGTTTTGAACCACATCAATCCCCATCAGTAAAATCAATGATTAACTCATCAAACCAGATCCCAAAGGCGCAAGGGGCGTCGTCACTACATGTAGGGACATCTGCGCCTCCGGAATGGCATTTTGATGGGTCCTTGTTGTGTGAGGGCGCCTCGGTGGGCGACATCGTGCGCGCCGCGGACTGAGCAGCTGGATTGGTGTGCTACACTTTGGCTGACGTAGCGGGAGCTTAGGTGATCCAAATTGCACACAGTTTGGTGCGTTGAAGAGCTCATGACTAGCTCTACAAATGTTCAGATCATGTTGATGGTCAAAAACTAGTGCTAAATTGTGTTATTCCCTTTGCAAAGATGAAAGTATCACAACTCCCTTCCACTCCCAGAAACATAGTCTGAGGTGACAAGAAAGCTCAGGATTAGACTCAGAATCCGCAAAAGAGAAAGCCGTGAACACCAAGTGCAGACCCGTCGGGGCACGTTGGAACTGCCTCCACCCGAGGGCCAGTTTCCGACAGTGGAGGCATAAGATGAATCCATATAGGCGAGGGAAGAACCATGTGCTCTCGTCAACATGTCGGTTTACTTGGTCTAATCTGTCATGAAGATACAAATTGAAACATCAATGGATGAAAAAACAAATAGGCATTTGAAATGGCATGAAGGCAAAGGACAACAAAGTATAAGAAAAAAAGAGTGGAACGTATGAAGTTTTCATCCATGAAGGTAAGGACATACAAATCCTACCCGTTTCTCATGTGATTAGATATTGGCACTACAAAACCACTCTATATTGGTAGGGTACAACTTGATCATTTGCATGATCATGGCATTCTTATCAGGGTCAATCACAAACATGTTGGAGACTATGTCCATCCCCTTAGCCACCCATTGTGTATAGTTAGCACTGCCAACATGCTCCAAGCTGTTGGCAAGCTTCATGGTTGTGTGGGCTAGGTTATGTCAAGCACTCAAGGCGTAGTGAACCCCCATAACTGTACATCCCACGTACTGCTTGATGTTTTTTGTGTCAGTTCTACCATAACATCCATTGGTACATTGGTGTCCAATGGTCATTTGTAGGCAAACTCCTCAGATTCCTTTTCATCATATGTAACTTCTTCAGTCCATTTGATGGTCTCAATGGTTTGGAGAGAGGAGGGTCCTACGACAACCCGATTTGGGCTCTACAAGTGGTACTTTGCGTTGTATCTCCTACATCACGGTTGGTAAATGTGACATTTCCTCATCTGTTCAGTTTGGGGAGATGTTGAGAGACAACCTAGTGTACCTATGCCCACAAGGCTACCTTTGGGGTTGCTACCTTACTGGTTCATAGCATGAGTATTTAGAGTTAAAGGTACATGGAATCTGAAATTGGTGATGTGCCTTCTATCCTTCACTGGCAACATCTACATAATCCATGGAGTTTTTGGACTAGGTCCTCGCTTAATGTGTGTGCTCTCTATGATGAACCCAACAGTTGTAAACCCAGTCGCCTCTCAACTGTAGCTGAGTGGCTTCTTGGGTCGAATGTGCACTTTACTCTTCCATCAACATGAGTGGAAAACTGGTGAAATGCTTTCCTTTGACATGTCCATTGATTTTGATGCAATCCAGGGCCATGGTCATGATGAATTGCAAGCAATGACTGTGCACATCATGATCAGGTGGCATCCATTCATAGTTGAACATAACTGGATGGTGTTGAGTCCAATTTGGTGAAGCATACAAGACCACAGAAGCATGGATCATGCATGTTGCATACATATCTTCCTGGCATGTTTCATGGAGAGGGGGTTCAGCATTGGTGAATCCTACATGAAGTGCAGAAAGCAGGGTCGCCAACCCTAACAATTGACAGCTTACAATGAATAATCTGTTACTTGGTGGAAATAGTTCCATCTACCGAGACATAGTCAACCATTTTTGGTTCAATGAATCAGACGGGAAACTCCCAAGTGCACCCTATAAGTTCTGACCACACACTCAAATCACTGCAGACATCTTGTTGGAATTTTGTCATTGATTTCGCTTAACATGCAATAGCACCCTCCATTCTGTATCCTTCATGATGCATGCTTTTTTTTTTATGCAATTGGTTGCTCCGTGGTTGCTCCTTTGAGGCTAAGCCATCCCTAGCAGGATGAATGACATTGATGTTTGTGTTTTCTCAACTATAGAACTTCAGAGCAACCAGCCACACCCTTTGACTCGTGAATGCGAGTAGTGATGGTGCACACAGTTTATGGATGTTGACAGCCCTTAACTAGGTAACACTACAACATCCCACCTGCATCTCACAAGCTCACTGTTATCTTGTAGCTGGATTTTTCTCTTATCTACTTTGTGGTCCAAACACTTGGGGACAGTTCGGGAAAGAAAAATGTACTGACTAGGATATCAAAGATATCTTCATGTTAGATCTCTATCATGCAAGAAAGTAACATCCCCCAATATCATGTGCAATTATTGTATCAAGCAATCTGGCCCTTTGCCTTATACAAAACTCACCTTCATCACACCGAGACTATGTTTTGGTGATTCTCGATGGATGCACAACAATGAAGTTTTGTAAAACATGCAGCTTTAGTCATGGCTCTCATGGCTTCCTCGTATGTTATCACCAAATGAGTTGAGAATTTGAAGAGCTCAGCAAGCTGATGATCACGGTTTACAAAGGTTGTAAATACTTTTCTCCACTCTTGGGTGCATTTTTATTTCAAGTCTTAGGAAGTATTACCTTTGAATTTTTGGCATGCATTTATTTGTTGGAAATCTGTCGAAGAATACTCGCATGAATCCCATCCAGACTGATCGACATTGTTGGTTGACCCAGGTGCTGGTCCAGAGCTGTCAAACAGCAGCATGACAGAGATGGTTGTCTCTATGTGGACTGTGCCGCAGACTTGCAGCCTCTGTTGTAGACTATATGGAACAAATTCCTGGGAACATATCCCAGGGCTGTCGAAAACTCTACTGCCTCCAATAGTAGGACTAAGGGCCTGGACCAGACTCGTTGGATCCGACGCAAAAGCTAACGCGGGGGTGGAAAAGTTGGATCTACGAGCTAATCCAGCATTACGAGGAGCTTTTGAACTAATTTGAAGAGAGAAAAAATAATAATTCCACCATAGATCTACTACAAATGACGTGTCTACACCAAAGAAAAGCAACGTACATTTTCATTGGTGAATGACGTCATCCCTTCTTATGTGGCGTGCAAAAGCTACAACAATGCCACTTGTGTCTGACGCAAAATTCTGTAACAAGAGGTTAGAAAGCGACATGGTACTATTTCATTTCATTACATTACATTTCTTTTAACCATTTTCACTTCTATGCCTTTTGAACTCTTGAAGAAAGTACATCGTGGACTCCCCAATGACACCTGGTTGACCAACGTGAAATGAGGTGCTTCTCTTTGAATGTGATCATCATGATTCACGCATTCTGCTGAATATGGTTGGGTCTTGCTGTAGATGAAGAGATGCACGATTCATCATTATTTCTCTCTAGTTTGGAGGCAAATAAGTTGTGGCAGCGGCCGCCGCAATTTTTTTGGCAGGAAGTGTAACAAACCAATTCTTCCTGGTAATTCTTTGTTTTAGTCCGACAAGTCTTTGCAAAAGCTCTAAACCATGATGAAAATGCTTGTGGCTTGTCACCTTGGTCCACAGTGGTCAACATGGTCTGTGACACAATTTGTATAAATGTTCCAACGGATCTAAATTCAAAAGTCTGCTAGTCATTTGGATACACTAGATTGCAACTCATGTTATAATCAACTTATGCGGTAGGATAAGAAAAAGACAATGAAACATTGTTTTTGTGAAATGAGTGGATCGATGGAATCAATCTTGTGTGTAGCAGGAGGGCCAGTTTGGCCCTCCCTCCTCATAGTTGTGAGGGGTGGTTGGACACCACCCCTCGCCACTGCAAGGCCTGGCTGGTGGCTAGCCCTTCATTGGCCACCGGCCAGCTGGCTGCCGGCCAGCTGGACAGCCGGCCATTGGCTGGCCACCTGCTGGCCGCCAATCGAGCTGGCCGCTTGATCAACAGCCAGGAGGTCGTGAGGCCTCGAGGGCCGAGGCCTATGGCCACGAGCCCTCATCCTTACCCTCTCCTCCCCGTCCCCTGAAGTGAGCAAAGTGAGGGATAGAGAGCAAGGGAGTGAGGTGCAAGAGAAATGAAAAGTGCTGGTGTAAAATCGCCACACGTGCCTCACACGCAACAATTTCGTGCCTTCACGTAAAGAAAAAACAAGTTTTTTTAGTGCAAAAACTGAGTTTCATTTCTGGAAACCTCTTGCAAACTCACTGTTTTTAAGTAATTCACCCCCTCGCTTGGGACCCATAACCGAGGTATGAGGTAAAAAGGGAAATGAGCCTCCAGAGACCCAAACTATTTGAGTCTCCCTACACGGGTCGTTGATGACAATTGCCCCCAAGAGATACATGCAGGGGAAAATCCAACCAGCGAGCTCTCGGCGCCATTTTGCAAACTCCAACAAGGACATCCGTACAAGAGCTGGAGACCTGGAACGTTACAGTGGTTTTCAAAGCAGGATGACCCTCGTGACTAACTGTGCAACGGTTGTAGCAGCTACGAGAGAAAAAAATGCTCCGAGCAGCTCTAGTAGTAGCAAAAACACCACATGCGGGTATGAGCTTAAAAATTATCTATTTTAAGCATCGTAAACTGTGTAAGAAATCTCTTGAGAAGCTCTTCTTCATCTTCCTCATTCATCTAATCTTCCTCTTCCTTCCAGACCAAGTTGAATTTTTGTTGGACAGGGTGGGGAGTGCCCAACCCCAAAACCAACATTTTCCCCCTCTACTAAAGATTGTATTCTCCCTCCTTCAAGCAAAAACTAGGGGAGCGCCCTTATGTAAGACTAAAGACTCTCACGGCCTAGGAGGAAAAGAACAAGTAGGAAGCAATGCTTGGGGAATTGTTGGAGGCCTCCCCATCACCATGGGACACAAGGGAGCCTTCTCCAAGGAGGAAAGAGAGATGTGAAGAGGACTCAAGAGGAGGTCAAGGATTACCATAAGACAAGAAAGATGATAACATGAGTGAGGAAGGAGTGTGCAAGGGTGAAAATCTAAGTTCGAGTTGACCCCCTTCCCCTCCTCACCGCATAAGCGGTGCTCAAGTTTGTGTAGGCTCATTGTTTTCTCTCTTTGTTTTTTTTCATGGGTTTTTAGCTTGTCTACTGCTGTGAGTCGCGACTTAGGAATTTTCCTAGAATGAATGGAATTGTGCCAACTGTGGTGGCATTGAATAATGCTAGTTTTCTACCATGTGATTGTGCTGACCGTGGTGGCCTAGGAAAACAGAAATATTGTTTTTAATTGCCTCACCGATCGTGACAGCAAGGAGACTTCAGGAGGCGATACCTCCCCAAAGTTGTGCGATGGCCCCCCAGAGAGGGTCTTCACATGCTAGTTGCACACACAACAGAATAGAAAGTGCCAGACTATCCAAGACCAACAAGGGAAAATGGTGATGGTCCCACCGAACGTCATTGGCGGATTCCAAGTTATGGGAGCCGTCGCCACGAGCTTGGTTTCCAAACCAAAAGTAACCGTACCCCAAAGGCAACCATCGCTAAGCTCAGCGACATGAAGAAGCATGTGGAAGCTGAAAAACTGTTCAACGAGTACATTGCCTTGCATGTGGGCGAATCCAACATGATGAAGATTCCACTTGAAGAGGACCATCTGAGTGTGGACCCCAACGAAGAGCACGACGTCGATGACCGTGAAGGCGATGAGGATCGCCATCTTTGCCATCTTTGTGTGATGAACTCAAACTCATTTCTTGATAGGGACAAAGCACCCAACGAGTTGCACTGAGCTACTGATAAAAGCAGTGTTGTCGACGGCAACAAAAGCGCCAAAAACAACCACTCTAGAGTTTATCATGAGCACAATCTTGATGATGTTATCATGAAGGAAGTCCACGAAAATCATCACAGGCTTGCAGATCTCGCTCTTATGATGGCGAGGCGACTCAAGATTGACACCAAAGGTGTAGATGCAACACCACCCAGAGGAGTGGGGATGGACCCCCTTTCCAACAATGAGGCTATGTTGGGATAGACCCACACCCACTCTAACATCATCGCTGACGATAGCTTCCTCTGGAAGGAGGGACTCCTCCGGAGCGTTTATGCAAAGCCTACCCTTCTGCGATGTGTAAAGGTACACGGCCAAGGCGAGGCCCTTGCTAACACTTTGACAACATTCGATTTGAGGTTCGTATTCACTAACCTACTGGCAAACATCGGCAGAGCATCACGGATCTCAACTGTGATCGCTAGCCATAGCATTTGCCTGCTCATTACGTACCCGCTGATGTCACAACCTTGACAAGGCATTATGGAGCATGACCTAGGTACAGATGCAGTAGCGATTGCAGTGAGTCATAGGTATTGATGCCACCGCTAGTGGTAGTGAAGATTTGCCTACCTTGACAACATTGGGACCGGTCATGAACACGTCCTTCCTCAATAGTGTGAAGATCTTTCAAAAAATTGTGAAACTGAACGACTGGCTAAACTACATGGAGAACGTCCTACATGTGCACAAGGCAACATTCGATCAATGAAGTAACCATGACCTGACTCAAAGACATGCTCTTCAAGTACGTGGTCAAAGAGTGGGGCATGCAACAACTTCACCTAGATTGGCAGGCCATGCTGAGGGAGCCTTTTTCAATATCATGTGTAAGAAGTGCACCCAACGCGAGGAGGCGTAGTGCGCCTTTCACAAGATGAAGCACATTAGGTAGCTGGGTAGCTTGATCGAGGCCTACTTCAGCAAGTTCACCGCGCTTTTGGAGGAAGCCAAAAGCTTCATTGAGAACGATGGAACTGAGACCTTCAAGTACCCGAAGTACTGACCGCTGGAGTACTTTTGTGATGGTCTCTCTAGCATAAAGCTGAAGGACAATACCACCACAACGGCAACAAGACACGCTTGGACGAGCAAGAGGGCATTGCGGGACTACATGAGTGACGTACATTTGGTGAACCTGAAGCACTACTCAGATACACAACCAAACGCGCATGTATAGCAAGGCCACGACATGCGCATGGATGATACCGGGGCTAGTAGGACAGAAGTGCAATGGGGCGGGATAAAGGGAAAGCAACCCGCAAACCCCTTGGTCAAGAAAATTGGTGGGTACAAGGCTCCCAACCACAATCGTGGTCGCGACAATGATAAGCTACGATGAGTTCGTGAGCGTTGCAACATAGATTTCCGTGAGGGCCTTTGCTACAACGGCATGCAGCCTGGCCAATTTAGGGCACAACGCCATGGGACTGCTTGCTGTGGCCAAGGGGCCATAGCGTTGCCCAGAGCCACAGTACCTCATGGCAATGATGCCATAGGAGGATGTGGACAGGGCCGTGGTCAGGACCGTGGCCGCGACAATGGGCTTGGCCATGGTGGGGGTTTTCCCCGCTCCTTACTGACATGAGTGGGGACCTCTCAAGTGTAAAATTGGATCACAAGTGTGGATTTAAGTTTCAGATGAGGATGTTGAACTATTTGGATTTTTTATGAGTTCAATTGTCTGTGTTTTTTTCTTCCCTCTTGTTGAAACTCATCACGCTCTTGCTGGATGACATTGTCCACTACACTTTGCATCTCCGGACAAGGTGCATGATTGTACATGCCTCATGGTGGAGACACCGGCCACATTTTAAGAGTTTTGTGATGTAGTAACTAAAGGAAATACTCTCAAAGCTATGAGCTCAATCACATTTGTTGTACCTTTAGTCGATGATTTCAACCCTATCAAATTCAAAGACTAGAAGGTGCTAGCCAAGTTCACACATAGCCATAAGATTTGGATCAGAGTGGGTGAATCATGGGAGTTGTGGCGCCCATTGTATTGATAATCTATTTATCAAAAAGTGGAGGACGACGTGAAGGAATAAATTCCACAAGAGATCAAATCTCTTTTAGCACAGTTTGTTTATGTATTTCGAGACCCACAGGTTGGCCTTCCACCATAAAGGTACATGACAGTATTAGTTTCAGAATTTGTGCTTTGGGCTAACGAATGCCCCGGAAACCTTCGAAGGAGAAATAAACCAAATATTTGCCAAGTACTTTGGTTAGTCTGTCTTGATCTACCCAGAAAACCTTCTGGTTTTTTCAAATCAATAGAAGATTACACAGGAAATTTGTGTCAAGTCCACGTGATACTTTGGGAAGAGAAGTTGTATGCAAGAGTAAGCAAATTCGGTTTCATACAAGATGAGCTCGAAGACATTGGACACATTGTTTCAAGGGACTGTATCCATGTCGTCCCACGGAAGATCCAGGCCATGGTGGACTAGCCACACCCAGAAAACATTTGGAAGACTTTATCTTTCCTCGTTCTTACAAACTACTTTTGGTGGTTCACACAAGGGTATTCGACCCTCGTAGCTCCGCCAATCCTGCTCACGCAAAAAGACGTATGTTTGGGATTGGCATTCAACTGAAAGATCATTTTTTCTCAAAGTCAAAAGACTCCTATCCAAAGTGCTCATATAAGCACTTCCAAACCCATCACAACCATAGGAGATGCGATGCAATGCGTCACCTATGGGACTGTGAGAATTCCTCATGTAGATTGGTCATCGAGTCGTGTATGAGAGCCAAAAGCTCATCTCTACAGAGACGTTGTACACATCTCGGTGGTACATGCTTTCAAGATGTGGCATTTCTACCTCAAGGCTGCTAAGGGGGATGTAACAATTGTAACCAAGCACAACCCATTTTTGTTTTTTTTAACGCAACCAGACCTGTGAAGAAGACAAGTACGTTACAAAAAATACATGAGTTGATTCTCGTTCACGTGCAAGAATTAGTGAGGATGCATCAACGTGGCTGATCCACAAAGCCAACAAATTTTGGAAACTAAAGTAACCAATGAATTCAATGGGTTTTTTATGGCAATTGTTACAGCTACAGTGCAAATACCAGACCCCTCCACACCTCTACAACAACCACCTCAAGAGACTATCCACTACAACAACTTTATAAACAGGATTCAAATGGGATACTTTCTCGATTCTTGGTTCCAATACTCTCGTGATGTAGACAAGTACGGATTGCTGGAGGCTGGAGGAATCTTCTAGTACATAGAAAAGGTCGTTGTGTCTGACTCGGGGGACCTTCAAGTAAGTATTGTATCCTAGTTCCATGACACGCCGGTCACAGGTCATGTGGGTCCTTGAAAGACTCGATACGCACTCTCAGACCACTATTGATGGCCATGATGAAGTGTCAACATCCGTAAGTATTGCATGACGTGCGCCCCATGTCTCTTGAACAAGGCTAGTAACAAAAACCTGCTGGACTCTTCAAACGTCATTGTATCCTAGGGACTCTATGGAAGTGCATTAGCATGGACTTTATTACTGGTCTTCCGGACATGACCCGTGGACATGATGAAATGATAATGATTTTTTAATCTTTTTATGAAGATGAAAAACTATACTTGTATAACCATAAATGTGAACACAAAGGAGACAGCTCGTCTCGTCTTCGAGGGTGTCGTGAAGTATCACACCTTTCCGTTGCATGTCATCTTTCATCGACATAGAAGGTTTGCTAGTAAGTTCTACCAAAAACATTTAAGAGAGATTCCGTAACAAGTCACAAACGTTGGCAGTGTTCTATCCTCAAGCTGACAAACAAATAGAGTACATGAATCACACTTAGGAGCGCATGCTCCGCATGTACGTGGACCCTACCGTGAATGAGTGGGATAAACTCCTAACTCATGCATAGTTTACAGTGAACAACTCAGTCAACAAGTCCAATTAGTTCACACTATTTTTGCTCAACAGTGGTCGACATCCAGTGGTATCCTTTTCATTGGTGAAGAGTGGAAGTACAGAAGGACAGGTTCCTTCTGCTCAAGCCTTTGCCAAGCGCATAGACTCCTTGTTACAAGAGGTGAGAGGTCACCTTGAAGCAGCTCAACAACAAAAAAAAGCATTTATTTACAAACGTTACCATTAAGTATCGCTTGAAATCGGTGACAAAGTGGTTTTGAGCACTAAGAACCTTTGACTGAAGTCACCAGGGGTACGAAAACTATTACCAAAACGGATTAGGTCATTTTCCCATCGTAGCACGCATCAGACCTCTGGCATATCGATTGCCGCTTCCACCAAGTATAAAGATACATGACATGTTTCACATGAGAATATTGGCTTTACATACGATAGAAGGAACCGTTCAACCACTGCCAATAGTCTTTGCCACTAACGGCCAACACAGAGTTCTTTGCATACTCCAAAATAGAGAACGTACACTCCGTTTGTGTGTAATTAGGGGATACCTCTTTTATTGGGTCGGTTGTAGACCTGAACAAAGGTCATGGGAGCCTAAATATTGATTGTCAACAAGGATGGTCAACAAGTATAGGAACAAGCTCGTAGTTCGCACAAATCAACGCGTGGTAGGCGATACTGCCAGAAGGCAAAAAATGTGTACAACATTCCCACTGGACGGCATTCACTTGAAACAACCATAGGAGGTTAAGACATCCAACATGCTCTAGCCTAAACAAAAGAGGCCATTAGCCATGCTGACAGACAAGCAGCAACTTAGGTCCAAGTTCATGCACGTGTTCATGTTTGGCTGGTTATTGGATTTGTTAACTTTCTTTCACAATGCTAATGATTCACTATCTGGTACTCCTACTTGTTGGTCATGAACTAAGACACTTCGTAACAGGTGTGAAGGAATATAGTAGGAAGGCCAGTTATGCCGTCCCTCCTTGTAGTTGGGAGGGGTGGTTGGACACCATGCCTCATCAGTACGAGTGCTTGCTGGCAGCCAGCCCTTCGCTGACCGCTGGCCAGATGGTTAATGCTGGCACGACGGCCGGCGGCCGGACAAGTGATTGGCTGGCCACCTGCTGGCCGCTGATCTACTATTTCCTCAATTAGCAGCCATGAGAATGCAAGGCCTCAAGGGCCGAGTATTGTGGCCTTGAGCCCTCATCCATGTCCTCTCCTCACCGCCTCCTCAAGTGAGCAAGGCAATGGACAGAGAGCTAGGGAGAGCAACATAAGAGAAATGAAAAACAATGGCACAAAATTGCCGGATTTGCCTCGCAGGCAATGATTTTGTATCATTGCACAATAAAAACTGGAATATTTTTACAATAAAGTTGAATTTTTTTCTAGAAAACTCGTGTAAAACCGTGAGTTCAAGTCATACTCCCCTTGTTTGGGACCCAGAATGAGAGGGCAAGGTGAAAACGGAAATGGGCCTCTAGAGACTCAAAACATTCGAGTCTCCCTACATGGGTCATTGAGAATGATTGCCCCCAAGAATGACACAGAGGGAAAAACCCCTCGAGCGAGCTCTAGACGCTATTTTTCTCACTCCGACAACTTCCGTGCAGGAACTGGGAATGCGACACGTTGCATTGTGGTTCCATGTGAAAACTAAATTTTTTGACTGCATAGTTGCTCAACGATTTGTAGAATAATCTACATAGACCAGCTCAACATTGTGAATAGAGGTCATGAGGAATGAGCCCGGTCATCGCACGCTAGTCTTGTTGCCGTAGATAGTAGAATCTACAGCTGCTTAGGGTTCGTGTCCTAGAATCCTTCTTAATGTGTCTATGGCAAAGGTTGAATTTAAGTCTTCGGCAAAGTCTGTAGCAGAGATAAAATCCGCGCTATCCCCGTTATGCGGAAGTCCGTCAGCTATGAGCCAGTCCCAAAAGGGAGCAATGTGGCAGCTGCGATAGGGCATTAGAGTTGTTTTTTCTTCTTTGGGCCACTTGTATCGCAGGTATCGTTGCTTACTGCAAGTCTAATTTAAACAGTGGCAATGCGGTGGTTGCTTCTTTTCAAGCAACTGCCACACTACGTAGCAACAGTTTTGTAATGATTTATCAGCTTGTAGATGAGCCTTGTCGCCCACACCATCCTTGTTGTCTTGCACTCCGACAGCTTTGGACCTTGCCTCCAGAAGCCCCCTCTCACACCAAACGAACTCAACTCACCATGGGAAGTTGTGGTGAGATGCATTCCTAGGGCTGATCAACTCGTTTGTCTCAAATCACATCGAATGTGCTTGCCTTTTTTATGGCGTCATGGCGCCCACTTTTCCGCATCCAAGTTCATTTAGCAGTAGTGTGAGACCATTTGTCTACAACCAATGTACACATTTCAACCTTTTTTGCTTTTACTCCTGAAACTAGAATGACATCATGCATGTGATGACGCAGCTTGCTTTCATGGTATCATACTCCATTTTAAGGCAAACAAAAAGAATCGATGGTTGTTTTGTCGACAACCTTTTCCTCGAAGATTACACAATCAAGAGTAGTTGAATCGAGTTATAATACCTCATAGGTTGTAGCACCTTTCTAACGACCCGTCAACGGCACCCCACAGTTTGTGTGTCCATTGTGGGGAGAGACTCCATGACATGGGTCAAAGATGATAGTCTCGTATCAGAAAACATCTTAATTTTTTTACATTTTTCTTTTTCCAAAGCCAGTTGCGAGGGGCTCCAATGTGAGCATATGTCCAACCATGACCTCTGATTTGCAATTTTTCTAGATAAGGAATGCGGAACGCAATTCAGAGTTGCTACCAGGCATTGTTAGAGGGGTCAATCTGCTTAAGAAAGGATGAGGGTGCATAACATGGAAGCACGTCAGCACCACTTGACGGTCAAAGTCGCAATGCTAATGAGGAAAGGAATCGTTGAGTGCTACAAAATCAGACTTTTTATTTTATGTGATCCAAACACTCGGTTTCCTGAAACGAAAGGGATTTTTTTTTTAAACACGTTTTCCTTATTCTACCTCATGACATAAGAATTGTTACTCCAATGAACAAAGGGGACTTTTCCACTTACGGAATCGATCTTCTCTGCTTCTTTGTATGAAATCGAGATTCTTTCCCTATTCGGCCAGCCAATCCATTTTCCTAAGAGTTTCTATGTGGCAATCTTGTGTAATCTCACATTAACTGCCATAGCAACCAAGTTTCTTTTGTTTTAGAAGTACTTACGAATTAATGATTTTGCCTTTTCTAAAATTTTAAGCAAACCAACGATCAAACACAAAGGTACACTATGTGTTCCGGTTCCAATTGTGGACCTCAACTATTAGCTGCTCGCGCTCGACGAGAGCAGTCAATGGTTGAGGTTCACGATTGTGAATAGTGTAACACTCTCATCTGCTTGGATAACTACAATGCTGAAATCTTGCAAACAGAGACAGGATGGGGGTGCAACACCAAGCAGTATATCAGTACCCACATGACGGTCAAAGTCACTAGGTGTTGAGAAAAACTCCCCTTTGTTGCTACAAAACTAGAGTTTTGTGTAAAATGCAATCCAAAAGTCCTGTTCCATTAAACAAAAGAGACACTTTTGATTGACAAAATAGGAATTTCTCGTTCTATGTGATAAGATAAGGCTGGTTGTACCATAGACAAAAGAGTACTTTTTTCGTACACATAATTGACTTTCATTTTTTTTGTCATATGAAGCAAAGAATTTTTTCAAATTCGTTTCACCAAGCTCCAAAAAAACCTATTTTGTTCTCCTAAAGGTTTCCTTGTGGCAGCTTTATGTGAGCTTACGTCAACGACATCAACCAAGTTTTTTCATTCTTATGACCACTTGCAGTTCCATCATATTCTCTTTGCTAAACTATTAGGGTGCTGCGACAATTTCCATCAAAATCGGAAGCTAAAAGATCCCATTCTACTGGGATCTCTTGTTGAAAGCTTGCATTTTTTCCCCACGTTTTTTTTACATTTACTTCAAGAATTTTCAAGCGCACCATCCGGCAATCCCAATACAAATGTAGGAGCGTGCAATTCAGTCATTTATCGTCCACCATCTCTTTCTTTTCTCCTCACCCCCTTCCCTAACTTCTCTCCTTCCCCTCTTAGACGTGGTTGGTGACATGCCAACTCCTCTCAAGTCCCGAAAACCATTACCGAAGGACTCGGCGGATGACCATGGCGAAGCACTACCCGGAAGATATTTGTAGAAGGTGTTGGCACTTGGCATATTCATCTACATGTATGCAGCATTGCCATACTTCAAATCACCTACCTCACACATCCATTACAAGGTTGTTAGTTTGTGGAGGAGCTCTTGTCACATGAAGCAAGTGTGTTATATGTCTAAAACATTGTGGGTCTCGACCTGAAGCAATTTAACAAACTGAAACAAATGCTACAGGCAGCTAGGCTTGAGCTCATGAGGCATGTCAGCATTGAGGAGTCCGTAGCCATGTTTCTTTGTCAGATGATTGGTGGGAAGGGTCTGAGACGCTTGACGGAGATTTCCCAGCATTCAAAGGAGACTATGGACAGACACTTTGGCAGAGTGACACGACACATTCTAGAGATTGCACCGACTGTCATTTGCATGTCCCCTAGTGATGGTGTACCTAGAAAATTTCTCAAGAACCCGTGGTTTATGCCGTTGTCCAAGAATTTTGTAAGAGCTATCAACGACACTCAGGTTCCCGCCTCGGGCCCTAATCAGCTTGAAGGACCATACTAGAATAAGAAGGGGTGAAAAACACAAAAACGTCTTCAGCGTAGTTGTTTTTGATGAGACGACTGCGTGGATACACGCATGGTGGGAAGGGAGTGCACATGATGCACGTGTATGTAGGCACACATATATATAGAGTTTTGAGATACCTCCAGGAATTTTCTTCATTGTTGATTATAGATATCCACTTTCTGTACAACTCCTTGCTCCATATTGCGATGTGCGCTATCACCTGAGGAGGGACTCCATGAATGATGAGGCAAGCACTCCTTCATCTCCTCAAGAGCTATTCAATATGTGCCACTCCTCTCTTTGGATGAAAATCAAGGGTATCATTCGAAATTTAAAGCAGAAACTAAAGATTCTTGCCGACATGGAGGGATATTCTCTCGACGCAAAGGCAAAAGTTATCATGGTGTGTTGCATCTTGCACAACATATTCATCTTTACGGGTGTAAAAGAGGATGGGTACATGAAAAACTTCAGGTTTAGGATGGATGCAGCTCGCAAGTGACTTCCCCAAAGCGTTGACCTGGCAAACAATGATAATGATCTTGTAAATGTTAGAGCTTTTTGTGATGGGATATCTAGGCAGAAGTACCTTTCATATGTGACTGAGCGTGAGGCTTGTGGTGTGTAGTTCATTTTCGTGTTACCCATCGCAAACCATTATCACGCCCATTTCGGTTAACATCATGCTATAGTCTTTTCTACCTTCCTATTTGAATGTTTTGCATGTCATGACCTACAATGTACCAACTCTTCTATGTGACATAATGAAAGCATTTTGCCATATGACGTGCAACATTCATGATATGGTCACACATACAACAGGTAAAGCCAAGATTCATATGCATAGACTACTGTTGCAATTAGCCACCTATGCCCTGTTGAACTTGGCCTGCTTGCATGATCTGCATGATATCCATTCTTAACATGTTCATAACAATAAAGCGAACCTAGATTCTAAGGAGGAAAAACAAAAAGTCTTCACCCTATACGCCTACATCCATCTTGTTAAGCAGCTCGCAATGAACATAGACCTAGCAACGTGAACATAAGACGTTATTGTTTCATTATTGTGATGAAGGAATGATGAAATAAAAACATTGGAATGACGATGAAAAAATGTCTAAACAAGGCGCTCGAAGACAAGACCATGAAGATAAGTGGCCTCATAGCCTTTGTTGGCCGCTGCCTTGGCGCGCTTCCTAACCTTTAGTTAAGACTGTGGGGATGGAGAAAGGGGACCACTAACACCGGCAGCCAGAAGACTTCCCTGACTATTATTTCTCTCATGGGAATAAGAAGTTCTGATGGTCGCTAGTGCGAAGGCAATGGTCTAAGGAATAGAAAATGGTTTCCTACCTCTTATAGTTGTTGCCTCTGGTGACGTCATGGGATGGGGTTGGGATTAAGGTTTGGCTAGCGTTCTTGGGGATGCGTCCAACGAGCGAGAACGGGAGGCTTTGGCCGGTGTTGCCTTTCATCAAGGGGGTGATGGACAATTCGACCCTGTCCAATGCTTGTCCAACGAGCTAGCAAGAACTCGCTAGACATGCGTTGGAAGGAGCACTTTTGCTTAGGCTAGTGGGCTGATGCACTATGTGTTGTCTTTGTCGTCTGTTTCATTTTACAGTCGAATGGGCATGAAAGATGAGACACGCGTGGCTGTTGTTTTAATATTGTGATGATTCAAATGTGCATGCGCATGAAGGAAGACAGATTTTACCCTCGCCTCTAGATTAAAAAAAACTTGTGACATGTGCGAACATCGAGGTTCAAGCATTGGCCTCAACCAATGAGCCACGAGTTGAGAAATCGTCGCTAGCGGCAATTTCTAGCGTTTTCTAGTTGCATCCAAAAGCAAATTGCCGGTTGAACACAATGTATACTTTGTGTTCTGATTCCAATCGCGTGTTCTGGCTCCTCTCTCCTGGTGCGAGGAGCCAATGGTTGGGGTTCACAATTGTGAACAAGACAGGATGGGGGTGCATGACCAGGAAGCATGTCAGCACCCACGTGATGCTAAGAACCCGTTCGGTGCTACGAAACCAGATTGTTGTGTTTGATGCCATCCAAAATTCTTGCTTTGTGAAATGAAAGAGATTTTCGATCGACGGAATAGCTTTTTTTCTTCTATATGAGTAAACAGGAATTGTTGTACCGTAGACCAAAGAGGACTTTTCTATAGACGAAATCGACTTTCTATGTTTGTCATACGAGGCAGAGATGTTTTCCCAATTTGGTAGACAAAAGCACAAAAACCTATTTCGTTCTCCCAAAACTTTCCACGTGGCAGCTTTGTGTAAGCTTATGCCAACTGCCACTTGAATGAAGTATGTGCAGGCTTAGAACCACTTACGATTTCATGATTTTCTCTTCCCTAAACTGTAAAGCAAACCGCTGGTTGAACTCAGTATAATTCGTGTTCTGGTTCCAAACGTGGACCTCAACCATTGGCTCCTCGCGTCCGGCGCGAGGACCCAATGGCTGGGGTTCACGATTGTGTACAGAGAAACACTCTCTTGTGAACAGTAGAAAACTCTCCGCGGACATGACGTCAGACTTCGCCCACCAATCGAACTGAGCGACGACCAGGCGCACCAGTAGAAACGTTTCGCTCCCCTTCACGGGTTTCACGCCAAACCAACGGATCCCGCAGCACTGTTCCCTTCTCTGTGTTTCCCCTCTTCCGCCTTCACTCCTCCCCCGTTCCCCCTCCACCCACTGCTCCCCTCATTGCGAAGGAAACATGGTTGTTCTCCCGGAAGTCTCTCAGCTCTCGTTATCTTCACTCACGCTCCCGATCGCGAGAGGTCAGCTCCATCTTTCGCCTTCCCCTCCTCCATTCCCCTTATCTTCTAGTACTCCCTTCATCCTTGGTTCCTCCGGCCAACGCTCAACATCTCCCTCGTCTTCACCCTCATCGTCCGTCTCTTCTTGGCAGAGTCTTCCCATCCCTCTCTCCCAAGGGTTCCACGGTCGCAGCCCTCTTGCAGCTCCTTGCCATTCCGGGCCCTCAACGTGTAGATCACGACAAAAGCCACGTCAGCAGCGGCACCAAAGCAGGACCTCCATGTTCCTGTCCAAGGTTCCAGCCTCCAGCTTCCGAAGCTTGACGTCAGCATCGTCACCCTTGCCAGCCGTGACGTCATCACCTCTCGCAATTTCTTCCCTAACGATGACGTCATCTTCCGCAATGACGTCATCAACGGCATGTTCTGCCCACGGTGCTGCTGCAGGGGCCTCCTCCTCGCTGCCTCAAACAGGGACAGCAGCAGCAACAGCAGCACTGACACCAGCCGCAACAGGAGCAGCAGCACCAGCAACCTCGGAGGAGGAGCAGCGGAGGGCTGATCTGGACGGTTCATTTGGAGTGGGGCACGAGATANTGGGGGTGGACATTGGCGGCACCAGCATCAAGGCGGCGCCCGTCGATACGCGGCACGGCACGCTCATCGCGCCCAAGCACGTCATCCTCACGCCTGACCCTGCCACGCCAGAGAGCTGTGCTGATGTCATCCGCCAGATGGTGGAGCACTTTCAGGTGCGGATGTTTATGGCTTTGTTCTTTTTATCCTTGCCCTCATTTTTTCCCAGCTTTCCGGGTTTCTGGTGGTGGGGGGTGGGGGGGGGAGGGTCAATGTGCTCTGAGGAAAGGTGCATTAGGTGTATGGTTGCAATGCATGCATGCATGCGTGCGTGCAACCGCGCAGGCCTTCAGAATGACGTCATTGGCTGAGGTAGAAGCAAGATCCAGACGCCAATGCACAGTGCAGTTGTTGCCAGGCCAGCACAAATACTGCCAGACACATGATGACGACGAATGCCACCAAGCACACATCTAATCCGACGCAATGCAACTCAACGCAACGCAACGCAACTCAACCCAACGCAATGCAATGCAACACAACGCAACTCGACCCAACCCAACGCAACGCAATGCAATTGAACACACATTTTGTGGAACATGGTGGCAACACGTTTAATGAGTGCACGTGTCTTTGGACCACTTTTTGAGACGACCAGCATTCTTTTTGTTGGCTTTTCGGATGTGCCAGAAATTACTAGGTATTAAAANGGGGGGGGGGGGGGGGGGGGGGGGGGGGGGGGTCAATGTGCTCTGAGGAAAGGTGCATTAGGTGTATGGTTGCAATGCATGCATGCATGCGTGCGTGCAACCGCGCAGGCCTTCAAAATGACGTCATTGGCTGAGGTAGAAGCAAGATCCAGGCGCCAATGCACAGTGCAGTTGTTGCCAGGCCAGCACAAATACTGCCAGACACATGATGACGACAAATGCCACCAAACACACATCTAATCCGACGCAATGCAACTCAACGCAACGCATTGCAACTCAACCCAACGCAGTGCAATGCAACACAACGCAACTCGACCCAACGCAACGCAATGCAATTGAACACACATTTTGTGGAACATGGTGGCAACACGTTTAATGAGTGCACGTGTCTTTGGACCACTTTTTGAGACGACTAGCATTCTTTTTGTTGGCTTTTCGGATGTGCCAGAAATTACTAGGTATTAAAACCCAGATGGGGGGGGGGGTACGTCCTGCAATACGGTGAGGTTCTGAAGCATGTGGGGCAATGGTAAAGAGATCCAACATAGGACAGGGGTTTTCCCGGCGCTGCTTCAAGGTCTTGGCGATTGCCGCGTGCTTCTTGGAAGAGCCGGGCGCATCGAGCATGATGCAAAGTTCTTGCTGGTAGATTCCGTCAAAGGTGTCGGGAACCACTTCTTCCATGTCGTTGTCGACGACTTCTTCCTGCACTCTGAAACGTTTAGCGCAGGGTGCAGCAGTGAAAGGAACAAGGCTCCCGGCCAGCGAGGCGGATTCGTCAACAATGTCTGAAGTAGTAGGCATCTCGTGGCAGCAGGAGTTGTAAGCAGAAAAGTAGATTGGAGCGGTAGGAGTCACAATGTCCGGGGAGAAGAATGTTTTAACTGAATGGCAAACCAGTGTCGGCTCGTGGGGAGCCTTCATCAGTGCCTGTCTAAACCATTACAAACTCGTGGACATAAGCAGTGACAAGAACTACAGCAAGAGTCATGGGGAGCAGCGTGCAACGACAGGCGTCTCGGTGAGCGGCTTCGGCGGTTCCGAGGTGATCTCGGGCCAGTGGATTGCTCGGGGGGTCGAGGAGGATCCTATGGCATTTTAGCTCGCACTAGATGTTTTTTCAGCTTCTTTGGAAGCCGCCAGGCCAGAACAGAACGAGTACTGAACATGGCAGGGTAAATTTTTTTTAGACGTTTTGAAAACGTCTGAGGAAAAATTACCCTAATTTTAGACGTTTTTCAAAACGTCCAAGAAAAATCTACCCTGACGCTTTTCAAAACGTCTAGGTGAAAATTACCTTGGCACTGGAGTTGATTCCTCACTCCATCCGCGTGAAGACTATCGTCGATATCGGTCAATATCGATATCTCGATATCAATATCGAAATATTGAACGGGCGATATCAATATCGATATGGCCCATTCAATATGGAGCATCAAAATAAACCTTCAAATGTTGAAAATTTTGACGCATGCTTTTTTTCAGGCATGACTTCCAGACGTCAGAGGAGACTTGCGTTGGTGTTTTTGCACACGTTGTGGATTTCTGCAAGACGCAAGTGCACAATACAGGAAGAAGACTTGAAGCAGGGGACAAGGCGCGGAGGGAGGGTTGGTGTTTGAGAGTAGGGAGGAAGAGGGGAAAGGGGGGAAGGGAAGGAGGGAGCACAGAGAGAGAGG
>SZWC01006888.1:45394-59329 GCA_023375785.1 Penium margaritaceum | reverse complement strand
TCTGTGTGTCTGTGTGTCTGTGTGTCTGTGTGTCTGTGTGTCTGTGTGTCTGTGCGTCTGTGTGTCTTTGTGTGTGTGTGTGTGTGTGTGTGTGTGTGTGTGTGTGTGTGTGTGTGTGTGTGTATTCTCTTGTCTGTTTCTCATCCATCTTTTCTTTTTTGTCTTCCCCTTTCTGCACAGTGGTTGCATCTGGTGAAGCTTCCTCAGGGAACGCCGGTGGTGGCGGCGACGATGAAAAACGACGCCGGCATCGTCGGCGCCGCCATGGCCGCCCTCGCGCGCGCTGCCTACGATGCCACACACAAACCACGGCAGGTCGACGAGTACATCGCCATGTGACACCTCAACTGATGACGAAGGGATGCTGTGCAACCTGCCTTCTGAGGTGTTGTGGCGTTATTCGATGTGGAGGGATCTGCGCCAAAGCAGGACGAGTGTGCTCACATCCCATCACGACGCGCTTGTCGTGATGTGATGCGATGTGATGTGATGTGATGTGATGTGATGTGATGTGATGTGATGCGATGTGATGNATTCGATGTGGAGGGATCTGCGCCAAAGCAGGACGAGTGTGCTCACATCCCATCACGACGCGCTTGTCGTGATGTGATGCGATATGATGTGATGTGATGTGATGTGATGTGATGTGATGTGATGTGATGTGATGTGATGTGATGTGATGTGATGTGATGTGATGTGATGTGGTGTGGTGTGGTGTGGTGTGGTGTGGTGTGGTGTGATGCGATGCGATGCGATGCGATGCGATGCGATGCGATGCGATGCGATGCGATGCGATGCGATGTGATGCGATGTGATGTGATGTGATGTGATGTGATGTGATGTAATGCAATGCGATGTGATGTGGCGCTTCAAATTTGTTGCCGAAGCTTGGAAGAGCTACAATAAAGTCAGGCCAGCAGTTTAGGACAAAGGAGCAAGATGTCTTGGTGGGCATTGGGTCCGTGCCATTGCACGTGCAACCTATTCAATATGTTTCCAGTTACGGGCTGTTTTGATCAAAGAACACGCATGCTAGAGTTATCTGAAAAAAAAAGGTATGTCTTAGGCATTGTGTAAAGTTATTCAAACTACACATCTATTTCTTGGTCACTGAAGGAGGGGGACAAGGGAGACGGGGTTCTGGTCTTCGGGCTATTCCTCACGTTGATGAACACGAGGGGTAACAATGTTGTGATGATAGGGCTCTCTGTACTTGTCAGTGAGAAGATGTGTGGAAGTTTCTCCTTCATGCAGTCTTTACGGAGTGAAAGTGTCTCCACAGGCTCAAGGAGTGTCAGATGTCATAGGCATGAACGGCAAGGATTCCTTTAAGAATGAATCCTTCACTGCAATTTCAATGGATGTGAACAAGGAAATGTTTGGCAACTTATGCCTCTGTAGCTTGCATAGCCACCACCACGCGCAATAGGTGATGTTAGTGATAGGGTTAAGTCATCAAGAAATGGTTTGAAGATTGCCGTTTTGGGCACGTTTCTGCGGGGACTTGCCATAATGGTGCATCATCTAAACCTGGAGCTCCATGAATCCCGGCCGGGGGTAGTAGACTCACGCATGCTTGGATTCTTTACCAGGTTAGACTCCTCGAAAGTGCAAACATGCAGAAGGGGGCCAACAGCAGGCTCATTGAGTAGATTCTGGTGGCCGCCAGAAGGCCAACCAGTGCCCCGACGAGCTGCAGGCGCGTCATACAAGCATCACAGGAGCTGGTGAGATGAACCCACGGTCTGTTGTATCAGGCAAGTAGATCACCGTATCGTCACCATGTCAACACTGCATGAATCCTCAACAAGGATTTGCACACAACACTAAATGGGGACGATCAACAAATCAACATTCCCCCATGACCATATGATACACATGGAAATTTTGCACCAGTGCACAACAGAATGCTCAGTGAGAAGAACACACATCCCAGTCTCATTCACTGCAAAAGCATGTGGCATAGCCCGACATGAACGAATGGTCACTCGGCAATGCCTTGGTTGAAGAGTCAACACGCTATGCGTTAGTACCCACCTTTATGATGAAGATCACTTGCTGGTGCGTGAGGTCACACACATGATGATGATGCTCGTCAACAATGTGTTTCATGCATACATGGAATACAGAGGAGATCTCCGTGGTGGAAAGAGGACAAAGAACAATGCTTGGCGCATACTGACGAAGCTCGTGGAACAAGCGCCTTGGCAATGCCTGCTCCGAGTGCAGTGTAATCTACCTTGTGTGA
This sequence comes from Penium margaritaceum, assembly GCA_023375785.1. NCBI lineage: Eukaryota > Viridiplantae > Streptophyta > Zygnematophyceae > Desmidiales > Peniaceae > Penium > Penium margaritaceum. The sequence goes on along the minus strand of SZWC01006888.1, from coordinate 57,081 downwards.
GCTATGTGCAATGCAACCCTGCTTTCCTGTTTGCGAAAACATAACGGTGGTGCTAGCAAAAACATGTACCGGGTTTGACTCCTCCAGTCAAGGCTTCAAGCCCAATCTTCGTCCGCGTAGCTTTCAAGAACCACTGAGCATTGTCAGAAGCTAAGTCCAAGGTATGGGCAGAGACCACGTACCATACCACTCCCAAGGTCCCATGCAGGGCTCTTGATTGCGAACACTCTCAGATTTGAGCAAGAAGGTTTTCTTGAAAAACAATGCCAGCATGGGTAATCATGGCCACGTACATCACTGAGCCAGTGTGCGCAAAGACAAGGTCACATTTATCGTCCCAACTCCGTAAGATCATCAACGGTCAGGTTGTCTTGTAGGAATAATGTCCAGTACATCTGTGAGGCGCTCCTCCACAAAACTTGCGTATCATGCCTGTTGGTTTTTTCGCATCTCTCATTGTGCTCTGTTGTGTCCTCCCGGCTTGTGTACATCGGCGTGCAGATGACTGACGGCGAGACTCGACGCTGATGGAGTGTCGTCCGGTGGAGCCGACGCACGCTGAGGTCTTCTCGCAGTTCGCTGGAGCCTCCTCTCTCCGGCGACGCGCTCAGCTCCATCGGCAGGCCTCCTCGGCGGTCGTGCTGCCGGCGGTCATTGACACCTCAGTTGCTGCTTGCATGCGTCCAGTGCGTCCCATTGCGTCTGCATCGTCATGCACTGCCCAGGGTCCCAGTTGCATGTTGCATAGCCCTGCTTGGCAGCATAAACCATTGTGGGCACTATCTGGGTTTAGGCTGCCATAACTCCTCGCTACTATTTTTCTAGCAGATTCTGACCGCACGGCTGCGTTCGCAGCGTTGGTACTATGGTATGGTCCAGTTTTCAGGCAAAACGGACGACGCCCGGGTTTTGGGCTGTCAGCTGCCTGGCAGGCCTCACCGAGAAAACCTGCCAGCCTGAACTGAGCTATTTTCTGATTGGCTGATGAACTGAGTAACAAGCTCTACAGAGCTGGGGGGGGGGGGGGGGCTAGAACTTGGAGGAGTCTCCCATTGTTGTTCATTCTTCATTCCTAATCAGTCATTGTCAGTTTTCAGCTGTTTTCTGGCGCTAACTCTGGCGCGCGCGTTTCTGAGTAACAAAACCCAGAGCTTCCAGACTTTGACTCTAGAGCAGCAGACTGAGGGGGCAGCTGACTTAAGCAACGAGCGTGGAAGCCCGCAGGCTGCATCAACAACGCTGCTGCCCCAACCTGCTGCCTAGTTTTCTTTCTTGGTATGAGAGCCAGAGCGTAGCAGCAGCAGCAGCAGACTGACGTACAGGTGCCAGACAACGCCGGCGGACTCCCATACGCGCCAATGCAGGGGAAATGCTGCCAGATTTTTTCCGGAAGCATTGACTCGCCTGGTGGCGGCGTCAAAATTTTTCCCACGGCCACTGGGCCAGGGGAAATGCTGCCGGATTTTTTCCGGCAGCACTCACCCCCACGCTGGACGCAAGGGAGTGAGCGGCCGACCACGCGAGGTACCTGCTGACGACGGCGCAAGGCATTGACGTCCTCAGGTGTGACTGAACGCAGCAGCCAGCAGTAGCAGCAGCAGCTTGCCGCGGCAGCGAGCAGTGGCAGCAGCGGCCAGCAGCAGCAGCAGATAGCAGCGGCTGGCAGCAGTAGCAGCTCGCAGCAGCAGCAGCCCGTAGCAGCAGCAGCCAGCAGCACCAGCAGCAGCAGCTGCTCGCAGCAGCAAGCAGCAGCAGCAGCAGGCGGCAGCAGCAGCAACGGCAGCAGCTGCAGCAGGCGGCATCAGCAGCAGCAGGCGGCAGCTGCTGCAGCAGCTCGCAGCAGCTGCAGCTGCAGCAGCCCGCAGCAGCAGCTGCTGCAACTGCGAGCAGCTAGCTGCTCGCAACGAGCAGCGAGCAGCCAGCTGCGAGCAGCGAGCAGCGAGCAGCTACCTGCTCTCTGCGAGCAGCCAGCTGCTCGCTGCGAGCAGCCAGCTGCTCGCAGCGAGCAGTGAGCTGCGAGCTGCGAGCTGCGAGCTCCTCGCAGCGAGCAAGCAAAACCGAAAAAAAAAAACCAACAAAAAACGGGGACCTACCCCCCCCCCACGCTCTGTCCCTCTGTTAAGGAGCAGCAGCAGCAGCAGCCGCAGTAGCAGCAGCAGCAGTAGCAGCAGCAGCAGCCGCAGCAGCCTCAGCAGCCGCAGCAGCTTGCAGTAGCCGCCGTTGCAGCTACAACTGCAGCCACAGCAATTGCAGCCGCAGTAGCAGCCCCAGCCGCAGCAGCTGCAGCAGCAGCTACAGCCACAGCAGCAGCAGCAGCAGCAGCAGCGGCAGCAGCCACAGCACCAGCTGCAGCAGCACCTGCATCAGTAGCACCAGCAGCCGCAGCCGTAGCGGCAGCAGCACCAACAGCCGCCGCAAGCAATAGCAGCAGCAACAACAGCAGTTGCATCGTCTGTAGCAGTACCATCAGCAGCAACAGCGGCGGCCCCAACCCCACTGCTGACGTCAGCATCCCGCTGCTGATGTCACTGCTGACGTCATCAACAAGGAAAAAAAAAGGGGGGGAGGGGGGAGAAAGGGAAGGGGGAAAAACCCAAGGGGTGGGTAGAACTCCCACCACCCCTGCAGTGATCACCAAAGACAAAACAAAACAAACAAAAGGAAAAAAAAAAAAACGAAAACACAAGACAAGGGACACCACACCATGGAAGGTAGCCCAAGTGGAGAGGGGTCCTCCTCTGTTGGGGGGACCCCTACGCCTCCTTTCTTGCAGCGCCTGTAGCAGCAGCAGCAGCAACAGCAACAGCAGCTGCAGCAGCAGCAGCAGCAACAGCAGCAGCAGCAGCCACCGCCGCCGCTGCAGCAGCAGCAGCAGCAGCTGCTGCAGCCCGCTGGTGTCGTCGGCGGCAATCCTGACCCCCTCGCTGCTCTTCAGCAACAGCTTGCCGCCTTGACGCAGCAGCTTGCAGCGCTACAGCCCGTAGCCGCCCGGACTGCCACCAGTGGTCTACCGCCGTTCGTCCCTCCAGGGCACGCCAACCCAGCTGTGTCTGCTGCCACGTACTACCTGGCACAGCAGCAGACTCAGCGCCAGCGGCAGACAGTCACTTCTGTCCTTGGCCCCACGCCGGGTGCCGACCGCAGGCAGAAGGACTATGAGACGCCGCCCCCGCTGCTTCAGGCCGGCGAGCAGTTCCGGAGCTGGGAGCTCAGCTTCCGGATCATGGCGCAGGGTGAGGGCCTGTGGGCATACTACACCCTCCCTTACGACCCCACCCAGGCCGACCAGTCGTATGACACTGGTCGCGCCGTCCGTGCCCTTGTCCCAGTCGCCCCTCCAGCTTCCCGCCTGGCCTTAGAGCCTTTCCTCGGCGACGTCACGGCTGGCGACACCCCAGACCCTGCATCCGCCTGGCACGTCCTCACCAGGCCTCATCGCCTGTCCAGCGACGCTGAGATCAGCCGTCTGCTCCGGGAGTTCAACTCCCTGCACATGGGAGAGACCGAGACCGTCACTGCCTACTGGCAGCGGGCGGAGGACATCCTCCGTCGTCTCGGCACATCTGCTCCGCCCCCCCTGTCCGCGCTCCTCACCATCAAGCGCGGGGCCACCAACGACTACGCCGACGTCTTCATCCACTACCCCCAGGACGTCCTCTCCACCATGGCGACCCAGGGCACCCTCATGCCCTGGGCATACGAGCTCTTCCTCCGCATTGAGGAAGCTCGCCAGGAGTCCCAGCTCCATCGTGCGGAGGCACTTGCATCCCCTGCCGTCGCCTCCCCTGCTGTTGCCTCCCCTGCCGTTGCCTCCGTGGCCATCGCCTCCCCCGCCGCAGCAGCCTCATCGTCGTCGGGGAAGAAGAAGAAGAACCGGAACAAGAAAGGCAAGGGTCAGCCGCAACAGTAGCAGCAGCAGTCGTTGACCGGGTCCAGCGGTGGTGGCTCGGTCTGCCACAACTGTGGTCAGCCCGGGCACGGGTGGTACACGTGCCCTCTCACGACGGATGAGGCGCGCGTCATCGCTACCATGCGGCGCCAGCGGGAGCGCCGCCTCGCCTCTGCCGCCATCGCCGCTGCTGGCCCGACCACTTTGACCTCGTCCGGCGGCTCTGCCACTCCGACAGCTCCGCCTGTCCCGCAGACACCCGCGCCGTAGCAGTACTACCCGCAGCTGTCGGCGCCCCCGCTCCCTTCACCGGTGCAGCCCTCCTACTACCCAAGCTCCGGCGCCGTAACTCCGCACTCCGTCTACACTCCCGGGCCCTCCTCCCGTGAGCGTCAGCTAGAGCAGTTTATCGCGCTCCAGCTCTGCCTGCCTCGCCCTCCTCCCCAGGGAAGTGCGAGTTGCGTCACCTCCTGCTCTCCTGCCCCGTCCTGCATGACTCAGACTGAGCTGCGGTCGTGTCCCATTTCCTCGTCTGTCTCGTCGTCGCTCGTGGCCTCCTCCGCCTCTCTTCTTGATGATGTTGCCTGGCTTGACGATTGGCAGTCCCGTTTCGTGCCTCCGTCCACCGCGTCCGCGTCCCTTGCCTGCTACCATGTGACCGATAGCGATCTAGCGACCCCGGTCCAGGACCCTGCTGAGACCTGGATCATCGACTCCGGGGCCACGCATCACATGACGGCCTCTCGTGAGGCCTTCAGTATGCTCGGTCCTGTCGGCGATGTCTCCGGTGTCCGAACGGGCTCTGGACAGGTGTTGCCTGTCCGTGGTGTTGGCGTCGTTCGTTTTCGTGGTCCTGCCGGTGACGTCTTTCTGACCGATGTCCTCTTCGTCCCTGGTCTCAAGCTCAGCCTCCTGTCCGTGACTGCCCTTGACCGTATGAGCATGGATGTTGTGCACTCACGTGGTGTTGGCACTGTGTCGTTGCGTCCGTCTGGTCTTGTCGTCATGTACGCCACTGCTCGTGGCAACCTGTGGCATGTTCCTCGACTCTCCTCTTCTTCTCCCGTCTCCTCCTCGTCGGCCGCCACAGGCCATGTGCTCGTCACCAGTACGCTTTCTCCGCAGCACACCCGCCTCTTGCACCGCCGCCTCTGCCACATCCACTCTGCCGCTGTGGACAGCATGCTTCATACCCAGCCTGCCTCGGGCCTTGACCCAGAGACTTTCCCTCTCCCGTGCCCCATCGAGTGCATTGACTGCGCTCAGGGGAAAATGCACCGGTCCACGTACCCCTTGTCTGCCTCCCGTGCATCTGCCCCTCTCGACCTTGTCCATTCGGATGTCATGGGCCCTCTCCCCACCGAGTCGGTCGGCGAGCATGGCCGCTATGTCCTCACCCTCACGGACGACTACTCTCGCAATCGCTGGGTCTTCTGCCTTAGGCAGAAGAGCGATGTCGCCCGGGCCATCCAGGACTGGCTTGTCCTCGCAGAGCGTGCGTGAGGCCGCTCCCTTCGCCGCTTTCGCTCCGATCGTGGTGGCGAGTACATGGGTGAGGCCATGACTTTCCTCGCCTCCCGCGGGATCCACCACGAAACATCGGCACCCTACACCCCCGCCCAGAACGGTGTCTCCGAGTGGTGGAACCGGACCATGGCCGACGCCGTCCGCACCATGCGTGTCGAGTCCGGTCTCTCCGAGGGCTTCTACTTTGAAGCCATGGCCTACATGACCTGGGTCTGGAACCGGATTCCCCACGGTCCCCTTCCCCGTCAGTCCACGCCATACCAACATTGGTGCGGTCAGCGCACTGACCTCCGCCCCGCTCGCGTCTGGGGTTGTGTCGCCATTGTCTGGCTGCCCGCCCCGCAGCAGGGCGGCAAGCTCGCCCCCCGCGGCCGTCCCTGCACCTTCCTCGGTGTCTCTCGCCAGTCCAAGGCCTGGCGCTTCTGGGATCCCTCCCGACACTACATCGTCGAGTCCCGGGATGCCCTCTTCTTCGAGGACCTGTTTCCTCGCGACCTCATTCGCTCCGGCTCGTCTGTGTCTATCCCGTCGCGTGGGGGAGTGGTGAGTCCGTCCTCCGTCCTACCGCGTCCGGGTGACACATTCTTTGGTCCCTCCGGGCCGGCTGCCCCAGTCGCGTCCGCTGGTCCCTCCGGGCCAGCTTCCCCAGCCGCGTCCGCTGGTCCCTCCGGGCCAGCTTCTCTAGCCGCGTCCGCTGGTCCCTCCAGGCCAGCGTTCCCAGCCGCGTCCGCTGGTCCCTCCGGGCCAGCTTCCCCAGTCGCGTACGCTGGTCCCTCCGGCCAGCTTTCCAAGCCGCGTCCGCTGGTCCCTCCGAACCAGCTTCCCCAGTCGCGTCCGCTGGTCCCTCTGGGCCAGCTGCCCCAGTCGCGTCCGCTGGTCCCTCCGGGCCAGCTGCCCCAGTCGCGTCCGCTGGTCCCTCCGGGCCAGCTGGCCCAGTCGCGTCAGCTGGTCCCTCCGGGCCAGCTGGCCCAGTCGCGTCCGCTGGTCCCTCCGGGCCAGCTGCCCCAGTCGCGTCCGCTGGTCCCTCCGGGCCAGCTGGCCCAGTCGCGTCAGCTGGTCCCTCCGGGCCAGCTGGCCCAGTCGCGTCCGCTGGTCCCTCCGGGCCAGCTGCCCCAGTCGCGTCCGCTAGTCCCTCCGGGCCAGCTGGCCCAGTCGCGTCAGCTGGTCCCTTCGGGCCAGCTGGCCCAGTCGCGTCCGTTGGTCCCTCCGGGCCAGCTGCCTCAGTCGCGTCCGCTGGTCCCTCCGGGCCAGCTGCCCCGGTCGCGTCTGCTGGTCCCTCCGGGCCGGCAGCCCCCGTCGTGTCCGCTGATCTCTCCGGGCCGACAGCCCCAGTCGCCTCCACTGGCCCACAGCCTCAGTGCCGTCGCATGCCTTCCCACGCTACACACGTGGCCCTGGCGGTAGCCTCCGACCCAAGCCGTCGGTGAGCGTGCAGACCGTCGTACAGCACTCGGTAGCGCCTCGACCCCCCGTGGCTCCACGTGCCTCCTCCACTCCCACGGTCGTGAGTGGGGACCCTGGCACCAAGGCCCTGGGCCTGACCACATCGGCCATCATTGCAGATTTACACCCGGGCTCCGCATTGGGTTACGCCATGCTCCATCACGAGCATCGGCACGCTGTCATGGCTGCCCTGGCGCGCATCCCACCTGGGGCGCGAGAGGCACATGCTCTCTCAGTCCGCTCCACAGCACGCCCGGAGGACCCAGCCACCTTGCGCGAGGCACGAGCCTCTCTTGAGGCCGCACACTGGGACGCTGCCTGCATCGATGAGCTCGCCGCTATCCGACAGCACCACATGTATGACCTCGTCGACCTTCCTCCAGGTCGGAAGGCCATCGGCGCCAAGTGGGTCTTTCGGCGCAAGTGGAAACCCGACGGGTCCTTGGACAAGTACAAGGCCCGCCTCATTACAAAGGGGTTTGCCCAGGTCCCTGGGGTCGACTATGACCAGATCTTTGCCCCAGTTGGCCGGTTCTCCACCAGCCGGGCGCTCTTCAGCCTGGTCGCCCAGTACGGGTGGGAGCTGCATCAGATGGATGTGAGCAACGCTTTTCTCCATGGTTCACTGGAGGGTGAGGAGCTTTACATGGTGCAGCCACCAGGCTTCGACGATGGCACCGGGAGAGTGTGGCGACGGCGTAAGGCCCTCTATGGCCTGAAGCAGTCGCCTCGGTGCTGGAACCAAGAGATCAGCAGCACGCTCCTTCGTGGTGGGCTCCAGCGCAGCACCGTGGACCCTGCATTGTTTGTCAGTCCGCGAGGCCAGACCTTTGCTGCTGTTCTGGTGTACGTCGACGACCTCCTCATTGCGTCGCTAGACACGGCCGCCATCCAGCGCGTCAAGGACCTGCTGCACGCCACCTACCAGATGAAGGATCTCGGGTCTGCCCGAGTCTTCCTGGGCATGGAGCTCGAGCATGATCGCTCCCAGGGCATCCTCCATGTCCATCAGGCTGCTTATGTGCAGACTCTGTCCACTCGCTTCGCCGAGGACCTCCCACTCGTGCCGAGCGCATCCTCACCCATGTCGCCCGATGGCCAGGTGAAGCTGAAGAGTCCTGACCCAGCTGTTGTGGGGGAGCCAGTTGACGTGACCACGTACCTGCGAGTCATCGGGTCACTGATGTTCCTGGCGACGACGACGCGTCCAGACATCGCGTTCGCCGTCAACCTCCTGGCCCAGTTTTCTCAAGAACCGCGTCACCTCCACCACGAGGCCGCGATCCGAGTACTGCGCTATGTCGTCTCGACTCCTCGGCGAGGTCTCATGTTCCGCCGTCAACCGTCTGTTGTTGTAGTGGGCTACACCGACAGCGACTGGGCCGGCAGTCCTGACGGTAAGAGTCGCACAGGCTGGATCTTTCTGATTAGCTGCACGGTTGTGTCCTGGCGCAGTGGCAAGCAGGGGTGCATTGCACGCAGCACTGCTGAGGCTGAGTACGTGGCTCTTGGATCAGGCGCGTGTGAGAGTGTGTGGTTGTGTCGTTTGTTGTCCAAGTTGCGTCAGTCCGTCCCATCCATCACGTTGTATTGTGACAATGAGAGTGCCATGGCCATCGCCGACAATGACGGCGTGCATCACACACGCACAAAGCACATCAACGTTGAGTATCACTATGTGCGCTCATTGTTACATGACGGCAGCATCAGCATCGTGTGGGTTGAGACAGCACGGCAGTTGGCTGACTTCCTGACCAAGGNTGAGTTCGGTCGGCGTACGTCCGTGAGTGGCTCTCTCTTTATCTCTGTCTGCGTCTCTGCATGCCCTGGGGGAGTCTGGATGTTGACCGTGTCCCTGTCCGCCCATGTACACTACGCCTGTGAGTCATGGGGGAGTGTTGGTTTTTTCGCATCTCTCATTGTGCTCTGTTGTGTCCTCCCGGCTTGTGTACATCGGCGTGCAGATGACTGACGGCGAGACTCGACGCTCATGGAGTGTCATCCGGTGGAGCCAACGCACGCTGAGGTCTTCTCGCAGTTCGCTAGAGCCTCCTCTCTCCGGCGACGCGCTCAGCTCCATCGGCAGGCCTCCTCGGCGGTCGTGCTGCCGACGGTCATTGACACCGCAGTTGCTGCTTGCATACGTCCAGTGCGTCCCATCGCGTCTGCATCGTCATGCACTGCTCAGGGTCCCAGTTGCATGTTGCATAGCCCTGCTTGGCAGCATAAACCATTGTGGGCACTATCTGGGTTTAGGCTGCCATAACTCCTCGCTACTATTTTTCTAGCAGATTCTGACCGCACGGCTGCGTTCGCAGCGTCGGTATTATGGTATGGTCCAGTTTTCAGGCAAAACGGACGACGCCCGGGTTTTGGGCTGTCAGCTGCCTGGCAGGCCTCACCGAGAAAACCTGCCAGCCTGAACTGAGCTATTTTCTGATTGGCTGATAAACTGAGTAACAAGCTCTACAGAGCTGGGGGGGGCCTAGAACTTGGAGGAGTCTCCCATTGTTGTTCATTCTTCATTCCTAATCAGTCATTGTCAGTTTTCAGCTGTTTTCTGGCGCTAACTATGGCGCGCACGTTTCTGAGTAACAAAACCCAGAGCTTCCAGACTTTGACTCTAGAGCAGCAGACTGAGGGGGCAGCTGACTTAAGCAACGAGCGTGGAAGCCCGCACGCTGCATCAACAACGCTGCTGCCCCAACCTGCTGCCTAGTTTTCTTTCTATGCCTAGTGAAGCAACAATGTCCATCATATGCAATCACGAACGTTTTCCATCCCAATGAAGACAAGACTAGGCTCAAAGTCCTTCACGGCTTCAAAGCATAGGGAGACGGTCAGGTCGTCATCGTCATAGACCAGGGTAACTGGCTAGGGGCCACGTGACAGACGCAAAAGAGCGATGGGTTTTTCTTACTCTGAAACACTCCTTCGCTACAGGGCACACGTGATATCTTCGTTCCAACACCACTATGACTACTTGAGCCCATACAGGCCCTTGCAAATGCGCCAAACTTTGGTGTGATCCTCAAAGCCCGGAAAATGAATGTTTAAGATATCCCCATCGAGCGTTTCATGGAGAAACACGTTGTTCAAATCCATCTAATGGATGTCTTAGTCGTGCTGGGTCATGACTTCAGGGGTCCCCGGGTCATGGTCATGTACCCAGCAGTGGTACCAAGATTGAAGTAGTACATGTGGAGATTCAAGCGAGACTAGCACCCAGTCATGACCAGCCACAGGCAGAAAACCAAAGCAACATCTCTTTTGTGGTACAGGCTATAGACCCAACACATCCCCATGGAGTCATCGGTCAACGTAAGGACATACTGACTGCGGACTGTCTGAGACTTGACAAGGAGGGAAGTGAGGAGGTCGTAGTGGAAAAAATTCGACGCGTGCTCTCATAAGATTCGACGTGCTTCTGCTAGTGGACGCGGTCACTTGGACAAGAAAGTTACATGTAGCGGAGACACGACCAGAATTAGAGCCAACGCAGAAGCGGTAGTACTGGGTGTGACACGGCAGCATGACCACTGATGAGGCAGAGAGCAGAGTTTGATAGAGTGGATGCAATACGAGGGTGTAGAAAGGAAGCCACCTCAAATGAACGGAAATTCATGATGTCAAGGTGATGTCATTGAGTGTAAGAGGACGTAGTGCGGAAGCACGGACGCCGAGAGATAGGAATGAAAGATGGAGTGGAGGCGACCCAGGTGAGCGAGCATTGAGTAGGAATCCAGTGGATTACGTTTATGTAGTAGTGCAAAGAATACAAACATCAGTCTAGCCCAGCACGCTTTGGTGAATGGACACAAGCAAGCAGGAGTGGCGACTCGGGCGTGATGAGAGAGGAGCGTTGCGAGGCCACGGTACAAGAAGGCGGCTTTGCTAGCCGTAGCTTTAGTGAAGTGACGTAGGCAAGAACAGCCCCAGAAGGTGCGGCCGTCTTAACCGTTTGGCACAAAACCGTTGGCTTGCTTCGGTGAGGTTCGCACGATGGTCGGTTACGAAACCATTTGTCTTTAGCGGTCTTTTTCTTGGAGAGGATCGTGCATGACCATCCTCTATAATCTTTACAATCCACACTCCTCAAAGCAGTCTACGAGGTAAACCTTGTACCCCTCAGATTGGGAGAGGGTGCAAGGCTTGAAGTGTGCTTGTGGGAGACCTATGTTTGTTGAGGTTCAATACAGAGAGGGGTTTGTAGGAAGTGGTTGCCTCAGGATTAAGTTATCGAGAGAGGAGAGGAATCCTGGATGACGGATCAATGAGGGAGCAGATGCATTGAGGTCCGTGGAACTAGGAACAGCCGTTGTAGTAGGTGTGCAGTAGCAACACTCTGTGTTGGAGGATGTGTTGCATAGAACACAACGTGACAGACGGTGCTTTGATAAGTGGAGAGCCGGCGAAGAAACGCTTGAAAGCAGATAAGTCAGTTACAGAAAAAAAATCCACAAGTGAGAGGATATAGCCTCACCCACATGCGCGCGTAGAAACGCTCAAGTCCAAGCAACCGGTGAAAACAGATCAACGCAACTGCAGGCTGGGTAAACCCGACACTCGTACGAGTTGCTTCGCTGTCCGATGGACAAACCAAAATAACAACCAGGTGCAGAAACGGAAACTCTACGTAACGGGATCATGAACGAGAAAGGATAAAATCACTGATAAAATGATCCCTGGGAGCTGGTGACCAAGGAAACTATGGAGAGCATGTGAGGATGCGCCAGCTGAGGCTGATGGTGTCGAAGTAGACGTCGAGCGTCCGAGCATCCTAGCGAGTGAGTGGCAAAAAGTCCAAAAGTCACCGTCACACACACAC
>SZWC01006887.1:65225-77879 GCA_023375785.1 Penium margaritaceum | reverse complement strand
AAACGACACGACACGACACGACACGACACGACACGACACGACACGACACAACACGACACGACACGACACGACACGACACGATACGGCATGACATGACACGACACAACACGACACAACACAACACGGTACGACTCAACATGACTCGACACGACATGACACAACTCGACACGGCAAAGTACGTCATGATACTACACGACAAAAACACGCCATGCCACGACACGACACGACATGACACGAAACGTCATGACATGACATGAAACAACACGACATGACATGAAACGACAACACACGACACAATAAGACACGACACAACACGTCATGTCTTGGCCAAGATACGACATGACATGTCATGACACGCCACGACACGACACGACACGACATGACACACCACCACACAAAGAAGACGTTGCAGGATTTTGCAAAAATTGCACGGAAAAAGGACAAGGACTGAAGTGCTTAAGTTTTGGTCAAAGAGTTCAGAGATTCATCTTGGAGAATTTATGAGTCGTGGACAGGGATTGGTATTGGCAGAGAATAGAGATTTACCAGAATAAGTCCCTTTCCATGAAATTCCCAAAAATGATTCCTCGAACTCTTGTACCAAAACTTAAGCACTTCACTCCCTATTTTTCCAACGCAAATTTAACAGAAATCCCCAACGTCTTCTTTTTGTAAGTTATCTCCTCTTTTTTTCATTTTTCTCTCTTTTTCTGAACATGCAACAAAATACAAAGTCCACTCACCTTCTTGTCAGTTGATGCTGACTTTGTAAATGAAGTCATGTCCGTTGCTCCTCTCCTCCTCCATGTATAGTCTCTTTTTATTGTTCCTTTCCAAGCTGGCCTCACACCCACACTTTCAAACCCCACTCTAGTGACCCACGCTCACCTTGCAAAGCCGTGAAGGCTCACGTGACTTCTCAACACTCTCCCACTGTCCCATGCTTGCTCACGATTACCTCAATCTCTTGTGCGTATTGCAGTCTGGGCCTCTGATCTTGTGCAAAAATCCATTGCATATACTCTCCTCTCTCACTCTCTTGTCATGCGACAGAAATCTAACAAAGATTTAAGTTCAAAATTTCCTTTTTTCCTCCTCTCAACGATTGAAAAGTGATGTCTCTCACACTTGGAAAATATGGAAACGTCTGGGCACAAGTGTTGGAAGAGTGGAGTTGAATAATCTTGAGACATGAAAATCGTACATGGAAAATAGTCATTATATAGGTTCTGTAAAAAGGAAGTATAATACTAGCCTAATCCTGTCCCAAGATGCGATTTGAGCGTGCAAGTCCCATTTCCAACGTGTTCAGGAAAATTTCCTAAGCTCCTTTTCGTGCCTTCAATGCTTCCTTGGGGTGCATTTTGGTGGCGTGTCAGCTACAAGAAACAAGCATCCTTTGATTTGCACCCAGTTGCCATGCAAGAGAGAATAGCAAAATCTTTTTTTTTGTTGTCCGTGGACGAGTTGGAGAAGGCTCTACTAAGTTTGGGGGTGCCATTCCTTGTCATTTCTCTTGCAGTTGCGTACACGGCACCTCCTCCTCTCTTTCTCCTCAGTTTCATTAATTTTTCTTTTTCATCGTCCTTCTCCTCCTCTCCGTACACACGTCATCCCCCCTTTTTCATTTTTCTCTCTCATCCAATACTCTCCACCTTTCTCACTCCTCGATCTTGTCCGCCACCTCCTGTCCTGCCATGTGAATAACGCTACCCCCTTGCTCGCCTGTTTGGCCTCCCCTTGTCAGTTGTGTTGTACGCTTCACTCATCTTCCTCTTTTAATTTTGGATTTTCTGGTTACAAGTGTAACCTCCCCCTCAGAAGGGAGCTGCTCCGCAGCTCATAACACCACTCCTGGTCTAAGTTAAAAGAGTCCTATACCTTCAATGGGACTATCCATTCTTTTCGGGTAACAGCATCGGTAACATAAGGGCCACCTTGCATTAAAACTCTGGCCTAGCACTCCCCCTTTCTGCTCTTCTCCTCCTCCATGTTACTTCCCCTTGGAATGTCCTCCATTAGACACTCCCACGCTCTTCTTCTTACTTTGGTGGCGGCGGAAGATCCCTCGTGTCCACACCACCTCCCTCCTTCATCCTTTTACCTTTACTACTTGCCTTCCCCTTCTCATGTCCTTTGCACCCTCTTTCCCCCTCTATTTTCCATTTATAACTTTCCATCCATCATCTTGTTCACTTACTACAACACTCACTTCCTCTCCTTCCTTGCCTCTATCATTCTCGTCTCTCGGTACCATTGATACACCTTCAAATCCTCTGTTGTCAGTTGAAGAGGACTCCGTTAGTTCTACGAGTTGCACCTCCTGTACATCTCCCTTGTTTTGAGCACCATCCACACCTTGCCCAAAATCCTCCCGTCCCTCACATCCAGTCTCTTTGTCAAGCTCCTCCTGTTCTGTTGCTGTCTTGTCTTCTATGGTTGGAGTACTCGTCGCTATCAAGAGGTACTTTGGAAGGGGGAATTTCTCAATCTCGTCATCACTCTCTCCTCCCATTTACTCAACACCGGCTTGCTATTGCATTGATATCCTTGCACTCCTTTCTCCAACCAGAGCTGCTTGCTTTTGCCTTTTCTTGAGATTCTCCCACATGTGCTCACTCGGTGCAATAGAGCTGATCCTCAAAAACTGGTGGGTTGTTCCCAACAAGCTTGATACAGCCATCGGCATACACCTCGTCAACCATTCACAGTCCCGACACCAAATTCCCTTGCTCCATCAGTCTTCCTCCCTGCAAAGAATTCCACAACACCAAGTCTCCTATCCTAAACTTCCTCTTCTCTGATGGCACATTGCGCCTTGCATCATACTACCTTCTCTGTGTCGTTGCCGCATGATTATGTTTGTGCCAAACTTGCAAGATAGTGGCCCGCATATCAGTTGCACGTTTGGCCACGTACTCCACAACTTCCTGTTTGGTTGCTTCTCCCATTGCGCTTTCTTGAATGCCTGCTCACCAAAGAAACTGAAGCTGTGTTCCCTCACATAGGTCAAGTAGAATGGGTTGAACATAGTGGATGACAGTTGCGCAAACCTGTATCCAACTGCCACCATGTGGAGCATCCGATCCCACTCCATGCCGTGTATTGCCGTTGTTTTTGCCGGAGTTACTTTCAGTCTGTGATTGAAGCTCTCCACCAGCCCCAATGACCGTGGATGTTATGGAGTTGATAGCTCAATGTAGACATCTCAGGCTTGTAACAACGCATTCACCTCTTTCTCGAACTCTCTTCCTTGGTCAAAGTGCACCAGTCTTGGCACACCATGCGTGTAAATCATGTCCTCCAGCAAGAATTCTGCTATACGAGCTTTTTTCTTCTATAGGAGTGCTTTCATCTCCACCCACTTGGTGAACTGAACAATCGCCACCACCACCCATTGGTTTCAACTCAGCGTCATCGGCAGCTTTTTGACATCCACCACTAACCTATGTCAAGGTTCTAGCACTGGTATGAGCTTCAGAGGTATCTCCAAGGTGAAGGTTTCCTTAGTAAAGACACACTCCTAGCAAGAAAGTATGATATTCCTCATTGTGCGGTGAATGACTGGTGAATAGAAGTTGACATTCACCATAATTAGCTTTGTTTCCATCCTATAGTAGCCCATCTTGTAAGCATTTACCACAATCTCCTCTCGTTATCAGAAAGGTGGTACTTGTTGTACAGGGTACCTTCCAGTTGGTAGGCGCATGAGCTACTCCCCCTCCACATAGAATCTTTGAACTCTTGCTTGCATCCGAAACATATCCTTCTCACTTCATGCTGGGATCACACCTCCTTTATTTAGGAGGATAAGAAGGTTAACGTCATGAGTGACATCAATCTCCTTCTCCTCCTCCTCTTCCTGCCATGCTTTCGCGAAGCGATGAGAAAATTTTATTGTTGGGGTTCTTAGTTTTGACCCTCTGCCTCCACATCCTTCACACCTATTCCTCTACCTTCTAAGGCTGCTGCTTGTTACATCCCCTTATGTAGTGGGTCTATGGGTCTGCTAATTTTCCCTAGATCCTTCTCTATTTCTGCTACTTGCTTCCCCCCAGCTTCACCTCCTTCAATCTGCTTCTTGTCATCTGCCACTTGTGCTTCCATTGCTTGAATCATGAAGTTACCCATGAGTGGATAACCAGTCTCCACCTCCCCCTCACATGCCAATGGTTGTTTCGCAGTCTGCACTGGAAGACGCGACACGCCGTCCACATTCCCCAAATATATCCCCTTCCAATATCTGGCCTCAAACCGGTAATATTGTAGAAGAGTTACCCAGCACACTAGCTTCCGTGTCAGATTCTTCATAATATGAAGCCACTCAAGGGCATACGAGTCAGTCTCCAAAGTGAACTTGGAGCCATGGACGTACGGGTGAAAAGACTGCACAAACCACACCACTGCCAGAGACTCCCCCTCAACAAGCCGGTAATTCACCTTTGCCCCAATCAATGTCCTGCTGACATAGTAAACCGCCCTCTCCCTGTTCTCAGCATCCTTCCATGCTATTATTGCTCCCATTCCCTGGTAAGTGAAATCTCTTTGAATGATGAATGGCTTACTGAAATCTGGTGGCACTAGGATTGGTGCAGTCATGAGTGCCTCCTTGAGCTGCTCAAATGCATGCTGAAACTCTCCCGTCCACTCAAACTTCACTTCTACCCTTGTCAATGCATGTAAAGTTCTTGCAATATTTGGAAAGTTATTCACAAATCTTCTGAGGTAGCTATCGAGTCCAAGATTCTGCGCACCTCTATTGGGACAATTGGTACTAGCATATGGATAATCACTGTCATTGTCTGAGGATCTGCTGCTACCCCCTTAGCTCCCACCATGTGGCCCAGGTACAACACCTTGTCTGCCTCCAAACTACACTTTGTTGCGTTCAGAACATGCCCGGTTGCTTCCAAATATGAGAACACTTCCTTCAAGTCACAGATGTGACTGTCCCAATCCTTGGAGAAGATGATAATGTCATCAAGGTAAGGCACAACACAAGTGAAGGCATGTAATACCCTGTTGATGACACGTTGAAAAGCTGTTGGTGCATTTATGAGACCAAAGGACAGTCTGACAAACTCGTAGAGCCCTTTGTGTATCATAATTACTGTCTTTGCGATACTCTCTGGGTCCATCTTGATTACATGGTATGCTACCTCTGTATCAACTATGTTGTACACCAGACATCCACACACATCATCAATGATGTCATCGATCTGGAGAAGCGGGTACGCATCAGCAACAGTCTCTTCATTCAATGCTCGATAGTCAATACACACGTGGTAACCTCCATCCTTCTTCGGAACCATGACCACAAGAAAGGACCAAAGACTAGAGCTGGGCCTGATCACTTCTTGATTCAACCATGCTTGAATCTCTGTGTCCAACACTTATTTTTCCTTTGGGAACATCCAGAAAGGCCAAGTAGCGATTGATGCAGAGTTGCTTGCGTCAATGATAAAATCAGCACCACAATCTCCAATCTTCTCAGGTGTCGAGCCGAAGATGTGCACAAAGCGTACGCACAAGACCTGAAGATCGGCTATCTATTGCTTCGTCAGTTCAAAAACATTTGGGACCTGTACGGATGCACCATGCACCACCACCTCAATCATGGAGACTTCTTCCTGCCACTTCAGGCCCGCAGCCTCAGCTCCAATACAATCTTCCTCACGTTTCTCTCCATCATCTCCATCATTCATCTCTTCCTCCATCAAGCCTTTATTCAACAACTCACCAATCTCCTTGTCATAAGGCTCCCTTTCCTCTTCAATGTACCCCTTGTAATCAAGACCCCTCTGATCCTCCACTGCCTCCACCACCAATGTCTCTTCCACTCCACTACCTCTCCCTCCTCTTCCACAGTCCCAATATCCACATCCATCTCTTTACTGTCATCCACCCAAAGGTCATTTGTGGCACTGACCTTGAGGATGATTCCATGACTACAGAAAATATGTTTTCCTTATGTGGGCCCTTCTTCACCACCTCCTCAAAGGTCTCCCGTGTGTCAGCAGCCACCGGAGCATCCATCCAGTTGAGGGGCCAAATATCCAAGTAATACTAGTTGTTTACCTCTCCAAGGATGGCTAGCTTGACGTTCTTTGTTAGTAGTAGCCCGATCCTTTGTTCGGCCTCATACTCAACAATGTGTTGGAAGAGCAGATCTCCACCCTTCCTGGTCACAACGCATCCCTCCTTATCTGCTTCCTCTCCTAGAAATATTTGATCAGACTCAACTCTCCTTGCCTTATCTCCCTCTCTTGGCTGTAAATCTCCACTTCCACTATCTTCACAGTTGCATGAAAAATACTCAGCTAGAACATGGGAAGGAGTGTGTAGTTCCTACGGACATGCTTCCTGAACTCTACTGCACGCCAACACACACCGTCCTCAATTCTCAGATTTGTGCTGCGCAGTTCAACAATGATGGTGTTGTAGATACATTCAGCAGTTGCTTCGCCGCTCTCATACTCACCCAGCATGTCATTTTTTCTCTCTTGCCTCGCGTGCCCTTCCCCTTCACTCCCTCCTTTTCTCTGTCATTTCTGGCCTCATCATCATTAGAACCAGTGCATGTAGAATTCTCTCCTCTCCTGCCTATAAAATCTCCCATCCCTCCTCAAGTGCCAGGCTCCTTATTCGCATCCTCGTGTACAGCAAAGTTATGACATACCTCATCCTATTATCCTATTATGTACTGTAACTCATCCTCTGACTCAACGTCTACTTCCACCTCAACCCCGTCCTGCTCCAACACTTCATCAATGACCACTTCCCCTTCTCCCATCACGTAAGATTCCTCATCCATACCCATAGATCTTGCCGCTTTGTCAGATGTATATGACTCTACTCCTTCATGTGGAGGTGATTGCATGGAGAAGTGATGATTATCCTCCACCAACTCGTCCGTGATGCCTGAAATATCCACCCAGGTCTCCTTGGAGACAAGGCCCCCCATCCCTTCAAGTGCTTTCAGGAAGAGTTGAGCATGCGCAACACGGTGAGCAATAGGTTGCTCCGCATGGTAGCTTCTGATAGGAGCCACCACGTTGAAGTTGCGATGCTTCCTATGAATGAGTTTCACCTCACTTCGTGCCAACCTACATAGCATCTTGTACCCATCTATTATGCCATCTCCTTGTAAACCTCCAGCACCATCTCCTCAACCTCCCATGCATGAACTCGGCACGAAGAGGGCATATCTGTCTCTCTTCTCTGCTCCTCCTATTGCTCCTTGACATATGCCACCTCCTTAGCTGCTGCAATGCACGAACCCAAGTAGAATCCTCTGGTGCGGGTGTCTTCTCCCATATCTATTGCCCTCTTTCATGCATAATCTCTCAACTTCTTGTTACTTGCAGAATCCTTATCTTGTAGCTCCCACTTCATCTCATCATACTTATAACACGTAAACTACAATGTGTCTACATCTAACCCTCCACAAGGATACCTCCGGTCATAGATTTTTGTACGCCTCTCTATGACATGGGTGAGATGATATGCCAGAGTGCTCTCCACTACTCTTGCTGGTCGAGGCCAGGGGTATAAACAACCCGTTGTTCTCCGAGCAAACTGTCTACAAATCATGGGGCCCTTGGTCGAACAAAATGACCCTCTATTGATGCTGCTTCCCTAACTGGTGCCTCACTTATATCGAATGGTATAGCAAGCACATCACCATCTTCAGCTACTCCCTCACCATCTTGTACCTCCCTCTCACCATCATCTTCCTCCCTCTCATCACTTTCTGCTTCCATGTCCTTTTCCTTCTGTGCTCCCTTCACTCCCCTTTTTTCCCCTTCAACTTCATTGTCCCTTGCGTCTTCTTATCTTGCCTCCATATCCTCTCCTTAGTTCCTCTTCTACTCCATCCAATTTTCCCTCAAAAGTAGTCCCAAGGCCCACGTCATCTCCCCCAGGAATGCCTCCATGAAACTCACCCTCTTCATCACTCTCCTCCAGCCATCCGCCCATAAGATTTGAGCAAGGCAGCACTTTGACGCCCTTTTGCCTTCCACCATTGCTTCCTTGGATCCTGATGATTCTGATACATTGTCTACCTGTGAGTTGGGGAAGATCAACGATGTTGGTGGTGTATCCTCCCCTCCCATACCCAAAGACCCTCCCTCATCGATTGCTTCACAAGATATTACTCCTGGTGTGCTGCTTCCAACCACCTTCTATGGATGCAAATTGCCCTTGTCACATTGTGTTCCGCTCTCTTGAAGCAGTAAGACTAGAAGTATCCAGGACTGTGGTTTGCATAGTTGTAGAGCCACTACATCTCTGGCTCAAGTTGCTCATCCACTGTTGGGTCCACGCATGTCTGGACAAACTCCTCTACTGCATGCTCCTCATAGATTCTGTCCTCTCCTTCCTGGTTTACACCTTCCTCTCCTGTTCCCACTCTCACCAATGCCAGCTGATGTGATGACCCATCCTATGTCCTCAGCTCCCTACTTGTTGTTGCATGTCCTCGTGCACCATATACCATTCGTGCCTCCCACATGGCCAATGGTGCTACGATAAAGAATGTGACCATGTGCGGCTGCTCAAGTGGAGGTTATGCCTTGCGTGGCACAATGCCACACTCCAGTGGTACAGATACTACTTGCGTTGGAGAAGGTGGTAATTGTAACTCCTTCTTGTCCTAGTCAATAACTGCCTTTACAATGAAAAGCCATTCATCACCTAGAAGTAGGTTATAGCTCATGGCCGCTGTCACTGCCACATCCACCTCCAGCATCAGCTCACCAAATCAGATGAACTCATGAAGATGCGACTCCAAATTGCACAAGTACAACAGGTGGGGCTGGCAACTCCAGTGAACCTCGGACGACCTTTGGTGCTAGATGGGCCCCCTCCATACCAAACGCCCCAAGTGTACTACAACTGTAGGAAGGAAGGCCACATAACACACTTTTTTCCGGTAGTTGCCAAGCCGTCACTAGCAAACTATGTAGCAGCTCAAGAAATGTCACCAGATGCACGCATAATTGTAGGGCTTACACCTACTTGTACAGGTGTGCCACATGGGTGTGCTTCTCACTACGCAAGAGTCTTCAGCAGTAGTATGCATCATTCGACAGTTTGGAGGTCCAACAACGATCACAACCGCTACTACAGTAACAGAACGTGAGGCATAGGGGATTTGGCCATATACATGTGGCAAAGGGGCATCCACACCAAAAGTAACAGAAGTAGTAACAGCATCCTCGTCATTAACAGTAGTAGTAATAACAGAAGTGAAGGTTGGAGCAGCCAAGCCCTCCTACCCAGCAGTGTAGAGGGATGAGCTACCAACCAGTGAGAGCGGACATCCCTTTCATCTTGGAGGAGGCAAGGGCTATCCAACCCGGTCAAGTGCAGCAGGGAGCAATTCACCCACTTCGAGACCGACAGGTGCGAAATGACCGAGGACCATACAAGGGAGGTGCAGCTGTGATGTCCAAGGTATCATTGGGGGAGCAGATGAAGACCACAATAATGCATGTGAGCATGTGGAATTACATCCATGACTATCCAGCTGCATGAGAGGAAATGGTAGAGTTGCTTGTTGGTGATAGAGCTGATGGGGAGAAGGAGGGCAGGAAGTAGTACGAGCAGCACCGTAGTGATTTTGACAGCAGCAGTTGGGGAGGAGCGACTAAGGGGAGAATCTGAGTGTAAGAAAAAGGAGAAGAAGAGGGTATTTTAAGGGCCGGCTGAGGAGGATAGTGAGGAAGCAGTAGAATTGGCAGTAGTAATTACAGTTGTTGAGGATGTAATTGTTGTGGAGTAGGAGGGCAGGAGAGGAGGGCGGTGGCAGGGACGATGGTGGCAGGGGGAAGAAACCTATTTTCTCTGTTTTTCTCATATATGACCAATCACCTCACCCGTGAAACTGTGTATTGACAAGTGTATTGGGTAGTGAACATAATAGTGAACATGGAGTTCTACGAAAAACTAGTACATAGCACATATAATCCATGATAACTAACACTTCATATAAAAAATGTGTATGTCGGGTCTAGTGACATGAATTAAGGGTGATGATTTTTTAAAAATGTTTTCACATAAGAATACACATTTTCATACACCATTTGTTGAGTGTATGAATTTAGGGTGATTAACCATAACTCGTTTTTCTTACCTCTGTTTGGATCGGCCTGCACGAGTAATGAGATTGTCAACTCAGGGACCAGCACCACAAACCTGTCGCATATGGTGGCGAGGCTCTTGGGGATATTGGATGTGGTCAAGCCAAGCATGGTCAAGAGAGTTGGACCCGGCATAGTATGACGATGCAGACGCAATGCCACAACCAAAAACAAAGCTGGGTGCATGGAAACAGCATCTGCAGTGGTAGTGACTGCCGGCGGCCCGACCGCCGCGGAGGCCTGCCGATGGAGCTGAGCGCATCACCGTAGGGAGGAGGCTCTAGCAAACGGTGCGTGGGCCTCAGCGCGTGTCGGCTCCACCGAGCGGCACTCCAGCAGGGTCGAGTCTCACCGTCAGTCATTTGCATGCCAATGTACACAAGCCGGGAGGACACAATAGAGTACAATGAGAGATGAGCGAAAACCAACACTGCACTACGCCTGTGAGTCATGGAGGAGAGTTGGTTTTCGTGCATCTCTCATTGTAATCTGTTGTGTCCTCCCGGCTTGTGTACATCGACGTGCAGATGACTGACGGCCAGACTCGACGCTGCTGGAGTGTCGCTCGGTGGAGCCGACGCGCGCTGAGGCCCACTCATCATTCGCTGGAGCCTCTTCCGTCCGGCGATTCGCTTAGCTCCATCAGCAGGCCTCCTCGGCGGTCGGGCCGCCGGCGGTCACTGCCACTGCAGATGCTGTCTGCATGCACCTAGCACTATGTCTGGTCATGGCATTGCGTCTGCAGCATCATGCGGTGCCTACGGTCCATGTCTTCTGCTGTATGGCCCTGTTTGGCATCGCTGGCTGTCATAGGCACTGCCTTGGTTCGGGCAGCCATTACTCTTTGCTACTATTTTTCTAGCTGATTCTGATCGCAGGATTGCGTTCGCAGCGTCGTT
Organism: Penium margaritaceum; assembly: GCA_023375785.1. Classification (NCBI taxonomy): domain Eukaryota; kingdom Viridiplantae; phylum Streptophyta; class Zygnematophyceae; order Desmidiales; family Peniaceae; genus Penium; species Penium margaritaceum. The sequence goes on along the minus strand of SZWC01006887.1, from coordinate 66,835 downwards.
ATTATGTTGTGGTCCAGTATTTAGGCAAAACGGACGACGCCCCGGTTTTGGGCTGTCGGGCGTCTGGCAGGGCTCAGCGAGAAAACCCTGCCTGCCAGAAAATAGGTCTAGGACTATTTTCTGATTGGCCGGTTAACTGAGTAACAAGTTCTACACTAGTGGGGGGAGCTAGAACTTGGAGGGGTCTCCCATTGTTGCTCATTCTTCATTCCTAATCAGTCACTTTCAGTTTTCAGCTGCTTTCTGGCGCTAACACTGGCGCGCGCGTTTCTGAGTAACAAACCCACAGTTTCCAGACTTGGACTCTAGAGCAGCAAACTGAGGGGGCAACACACTTAAGAAACGAGCGTGGAAGCCTGCACAGTGCATCAACAACGCATGCTGCCCCAACCTACTGCCTACGTTTTCCAGCTGGCATCACTGACTGTCATAGGCACTGCCTGGGTTCGGGCAGCCGTAACTCTTTCCTGCTATTTTTCTAGCTGATTCTGACCGCATAACTGCGTTCCCAGCGTTAGTATTATAGGATGGTCCAGTTTTGAGGCAAAACGGACGACGCCTGGGTTTTGGGCTGTCGGGCGTCAGGCAGGGCGAGAAAACCCTGCCTGCGAGAAATAGGTCTAGGACTATTTTCTGATTGACTGGGTAGCTGAGTTGTTGGTTTTCGTGCATCTCTTATTGTACTCTGTTGTGTACATCGGCGTGCAGATGACTGACGGCGAGACTCCACGCCGCTGGAGTGTCGCGCGGTGGAGCCGACGCGCGCTTCGGCCCACGCACCGTTCGCTGAAGCCTCCTCCCTACGGCGATGCGCTCAGCTCCATTGGCAGGCCTCTGCGGCGGTCGAGCCGCCGGCGGTCACTGCCACTGCAGATGCTGTTTCCATGCACTCAGCTCTGTTTCTGGTTGTGGCATTTTGTCTGCATCGTCATGCTATGCCTAGGGTCCATGTCTCCTACTGTGTGGCCCTTCTTGGCGTCACTGAATGTCGTAGGCACTGCCCGGGTTCGGGCAGCCATAACTCTTTGCTGTTGTTTTTCTAGCAAATTCTGACCGCACGACTGCATTCACAACGTCGGTATTATGGTATGGTCCAGTTTTCAGGCAAAACTGACGACGCCCGGGTTTTGGACTGTCGAGCGTCTGGCAGGGCTCACCGAGAAAACCCTGCTTGCCAGAAAATTGGTCTAGGACTATTTTCTGATTGGATGGTTAGCTGAGTAACAAGTTCTACACTAGTGGGGGGGAGCTAGAGCTTGGAGGGGTCTCCCATTGTTGCTCATTCTTTATTCCTAATTAGTCACTTTCAGGTTTCAGCTACTTTCTGGCGCTAACACTGGCGCGCACGTTTCTGAGTAACAAACCCAGAGCTACCAGACTTAGACTCTAGAGCAGCAGACTGAGGGGGCAGCCGACTTAAGCAACGAGCGTGGAAGCCCGCATGTTGCATCAACAACGCTGCTGCCCCAACCTGCTGCCTAGGTTTTCCAGCTTGGTATCAGAGCCAGAGCGTAGCAGCAGCAGCAGAAGACTGGCGAACAGGTGCCAGACAACGCCGGCGGACCCCCATACGCGCCAGTGCACGGGAAATGCTACCGGACTTTTTCCGG
>SZWC01006887.1:30903-54976 GCA_023375785.1 Penium margaritaceum | reverse complement strand
GGTGGTGGAGGACGAGGACGAGGAGGAGGAGGAGGAGGAGGAGGAGGAGGAGGGGAGGAGGAGGAGGAGGACGACGACGACGACGACGACGACGACGAGGAGGAGGATGAAGAGGAGGAGGAGGGGGGGAAGGAGGAGGAGAGGGGGAAGGGGGTAAGTACTAGATGGGAGGTTGGACCTTGTCCTAAGGAAATGATTAGAATGCTACTACAATAGCTCAACTGGAAGCTAACACATGTTGGCATTGAATGGGACGAATACAAAGCAAAGAGAAGTAACACATTGGGAATGAAATTCTCCAGACACCACTTGCTCCCTTTTAGCTGCAGCGCACAATGTGTGTTTCCTATAGCACTGCATCTCTTTCAGAAGGGTAAGCGGAAGGTCAGCCGAGAGTAGGCGACGGCACATGTCAGCTGGCAGCGGGATTGTGTGGAGGAGAAGCCCGGGGTCCGACCACCGTTGCAACTGCTAGCCAAGAGCGGGTTGGAGGGCATAAAGTTGGGGCCAACCAGAGAGAGGAGTCGGTGGATGGGTTTGCTTATGCTGCAGCTGCTCAGCGACAACAAAAGCAGCACGCTGCCTCACGTCAGGGTAGTCGTCCAGAAGCAGAAGCAGAGGGTTGTCACGCTGCGGACAACTTCTGCGGAGACCGCCAGCCACAGGGCTGGCGGTCTCCGCAGAAGACCTCGTGCTGGTCACAGATTCTAGTGATTGTTAATGATGACTGAGGAGGCCGATGATGGCAGATTCTGGGCTCAGGGGTGAGTCGCGTGCGCTGCAGAAAAAAAATCTGTGTGGGCGCAGGTCGCCGTAAGAATGGCAGTTCGACCGGGCGGGTCCTTGTGCCGAGCGGCGAATGATGAAAGTTGTGATGGCTGGCGGTGGATTGGTGATGAACTGGGCACAGGGGCAGAACAACGTGCGTTGCAGATGATGATTGAAGATGAAGCTGAGAACGGTGATAATGAAGCAGATAAGGCTGATGCAGGCAGAGAGCGGAAGATGTTGAGGATGATGACTAAGCAAGGAGAAAGATGTAGAGGATGCTGTTGTTGATGAGGTAGACGTGCGGTAAAGAAAGAAAGAGGAGAAAGCTCGAGTTGGGAATGATGAATGAGCAGGAGGCAGCTTTAGGAGGAGCAGATGATGAAGGAGAAGGAGGCGGGGAGAAATGATGATGTGGCAGGTGGGTCCTCTGATGTCAGGAGAGTGACGGCTTGTGCCCCCCAACTGGCCCGAGACCGACAGGCAAGAAGACTGGTGGTGTCCGATATCCTGAGAGCAAGAGGAAGTTTGCTACAACAAAAGCAGTCCAAGAGAAGCAGAAACGCAGGCGGATGTTGGGAGAGTGACGACTTGTTCCCCACTTGGCTCGAGACAGACTGGTGATGTCCGATGTCCCAACAGCGGATGGACCTCTGCTGCTGCTGAGGATGGGACAAGACAACGCAAGAGGGTGGCTCGAGAAGAATGGTACAGAGTGGAGGAAGAGAAGATGACAAATGATGAGGCAGACATTGATGAAATAGATGAGGTAGGTAGGGACAACTCCAACGGCTAAAGGAGGTTAAGACAGAGAAGGCACTGCGGGAGACGGAGGCGGCGACGGAGATATGACCGTGTCACTCAATCGCAGGGATCGTCTCGAGTAATAAGGAAGAGAGATAGGCAAGTGTAATCTGCAAAATAATGGTTCGTGGGAGGCAATGTAGGTTGATAGGAGAAGGAAGTGGGAGAAGTAGGAAGCTTCGGCAAATTTGGCGGGAGAGAGTGCTTCCGAAGCTGCTATGGGACATTGACAATGAAGAAATACTGAACAATGCCACAGGCGTGTGTTTGGATGCAGGGCTTTGTTTCAATGATGAGCACCACCACGGCTTGAGGAGTAGTTGAAGCGATGCTGTTGAAGTCAGCTCCGGCGGAGGTGACAGACGTTTGCGGGACGGCAGATAAATGGCAATGGAAGCGATGAAACAATGACGTGGTCGGGAGGAACCAAGCGATGTCACCTGAAGCTCTGATACCATGTCAGTAGAATGGAGCGAGCGAGTAGTGTGATGGCAGAAGCATGCAGAAGCAGCAATGTAAGTGGATGCGCTGAGGAGGGTGACTGTGGCAGAGAGGTGCAAAGAGGTATGGGAGTTAGTCAAAGGTGAAGGCAAAGAAGGTTGTAGGAGCCAAGTCAGTGGACAGAGGTAGACTCGAATTTGTTGAGAGAATACCAAAGGTGGACGTGGAGAAGTGATGGACAACACGAATTGAGCAAAGGAGTGAGGGCGACGGAGTGAGGGGAAGTGAGAGAAAGGGCTCACATTGAGTGAGGCAAAAGGATGAGCAATGAGCAAGTAGAGCTGAGACACGGCGGCCAAGCCGCGGAACCAAAGGCGAACAAAATGGAAGTGACTGTTCTGGGTTGAACTTACGGAAATGAACATCCTCGGTTTATACAGACACAACAAGACAAGAGTGCTAAGCAACGGCTTCTTTCCGCTAGCCGGACGCGGATGACACATGTCACTTTATTAGGAGATGCCTCTGAGCGTAGCCCATAACGGTCGGGTGACCAGAGAGCCGTTAGCCAAGGTGGCTCGATCCAGAGCTTGAATCGTTATTGATAGTTCTCGGGGTTTTATCCAAGGGGAGTGGTTACTCTGTCAGATTCATATTCTGACACTCTTGGCCATGAATGCTGATGTTGACTACACCGTTGCTCTGGTGCAGTTGTAGATTGTGCCAATCTAGGAAATCTCTTCCAAGAATGATTGTATGGTCACTCATTGGTCAACTTCTCCAAAGTGCTACATCCTATAGCTCTCTGATTTGCAACTCGAGTGGTTTAGGAATCTAGCAGATGTATAGTCATCTGATGATAGTTTGAGCTTGAAAAACCCAGTTTGGTCTGAAAATCCAGGTTTTAATGCATCACATTACTTACGTGTGAGAAGCTAATGTATCAAGTAGAGTCAATAGTGTTTTTTGCCCTTTTATCCTCAGTTGCACTCGTAGCCCTATCACAAATTATTCTCCCTCATATCTCCTGTCAAACTTTGCAATATTAAACATCCTCACATGCGGCATTGAGAGCCGCTTAGATGAGAAATCGGACGAAACAGATGTTTTTGACCAAAATAAGAGTTGTCCTTCATTTAGGGTTAATTGACTTAAAAACATGCACTCGAGTTTGAGTGCATCGGCCAAAAAAGCCGTGTCGGAAGTTTCTTTCCGACTTTGCCCATCTTTCGCCAAAATCGAGGGCGAAGTCCGATCATTTTGACATCGGCTTCGCCGATGTCAGAACGGTGGTCGTCGCTCCATCGCGATCGAGCGAAAACTCCCTTTTCATTTTTTTTCCCACCACGCAAATCCACGTTCAACCCCTAGTTTGAAGCCCAAACCTCGAACAAACCCATCCCCGAATTACATTCGGGGGTTTAGGGTTTTATTTTTGCGGGGGTATCTGCTGGGCCCCGCGGTAGCGGGGTCCAGCAAATTCCCTTCCATCGCAGGGGGATTCTCGGACCCCCCATCCAAACCTACCCGCAAACCCCCCTCGAACAGTCACAAACCCCTCGCTCAAGGGGTTTGTGACTGTTTGACGACTTCGCTGGCGAAGCTCCGCCTGCGACGTCGCAGAGCCGGGCGAAGTCCGATTTTGCCCCCCGAAGTCGGACTTCCGACCCAAAATCGTGCACTGATCTACGAGTGCACGATTTTGGGTCGATTAACTCAATCTCTTGTCCTTCTACTCCTACTCTTTGTTGTTTCCTGACTACTCACTTTGTCTTCGTGACTTCCCCCATGGTGCTCCCTTTTTCAGAGATTCAAGCCAGATATGACCTTGCTTCCTATAGTTCTAGCACAACCACTGGTCACGTCGATTGACAGCTTTGATCTCCATCAAAGACGAGGCCTCTGTCGACTACAAATTATGGCCACCATGGTAGGATTGTGGTTTTTAGGGTTGCCAGCTGTTGGATTCCTACATCCAAACAGTGTAGCTGGCGTTGTTGATGGGATCAGCTGCTACAATAATCTGCAAAAGGTCATGGATGTCACAACGTCCTGGAAAACTTCACGTCTCATACTCTTTTAGTAGTGGAAACAAGGCAAGTCGGGGGTGCTGTCACTGCCCGTGGTGGTTTTTCAAAAATGCTACATATACTTTGTCACTCTAGATTACTAACGCATGCATTGAATCTTGTACCATGGATCACACTGGAATACTCACGCATGCATCGAATCTTGTACCATGCGTTTGAGTTTTCATGTAGCCTCCTAAAGATTGCAAGGATGGGACGCACTAAAGGGACCCAAGTTTTTGGTTGAGTCAAGGAATCTGGCCACATTGGATTTATTCTCTCAATGATTTTATCACATAAGGTCCACGATGTGAGAGCGGTCACGTAAGCCATTGATCCAGCTATGCTAGTCTCCTAGTACCATAAGATAGTTTGTAGATTGGACCACCAACTCAATTCCGTGTCACGTAAAATCAAGTCGCGAGGTTAATTTTCTTTCAATCAATGTTGAACCCATCAGTAGTGCCTCACACCTCCAAACTCATCAGCCACATCCAAACTGTTGGTCTTTTTTATATTGTGAGATTGAGGAGTTCAAGAAGTTTTGGCTGGATGTAGGGTTCACTCAAGAGTTGGTTGTTTCCCTTAGTGAGCATTACTTCTTGCACGCATGCATTCCAAAGCCCCTCCATGGCCCCGGAAAGTTCTTGAGCACATGGTTGTTTAGGCTCTTGATTTTACACACCTTCTGATACATGTCTTCATTGATACAAGCCTGTCGGTCAACACCTCCTCCCATTGTTTTTGGTGTCACCACAACAGGAAATGGAGAGTCCAAGGGATCATTGGAGTTGTGTCATTTGCCTCAAAGCCTACTGTTTCTGCCTAGATTGCCTAGATAGCACCATGGACAGCTTGCTGGTGATCCTCCATTTCCAGATGCTTTTTAGGTCAATTCCGATCTTTGTTAGGTGCACTCGCTCCGTTCACCATCATCGTCACAAGGTTTGCAATCTTCTGGATGGAAAAGACATGCTGAAGACACGTGCAATATTTTCACATTGGAAAGTAAGAGTAAGCTTAAGAGTAAGTAGGATTAAAAGTAAGTAAGAGTAAGTAGGAGTAGATTCATTGGCTTTCCCTCCAGCATTGCTACACTCTCATGCCAAGTGTTACGCTGAGTGGAACGTGGATGATACAAGATAGAAGGTACAGATCAGAAAACAATAGGAGGAACTGGATCATGTAGATCATTTGTACTTCAAAGTAAATGTGCCTTTGAACTGTTGAGTGTGTGCATACAACGGCAGAAACAAGAGTGACACATACTTGGGATATTAGGCACTTGAGCCAAGCGACCCGTGCAATGCCGTGTCAAGAGATTTTTTTTCGAGAAACTCTGTCAAGAATTCGGGGGAGGGGGGTGAGAACATGTAGGTGGGTCAATATTAAATTCCAGAGCCACTGAGAAGTTGGCTGAACAGTATCGATATTCTGATAGTGTTCGCAATAGTGTTGTTGAAATTTCAAGAAAGTGGTCAAACCTGCCAAAAGCTTTTGGAATGGAACACTGGAGGTCAAGTCAGGTGGCCAAAATGCCATCGGAAAAACTGCGTTACAATCCATAGAACTACGTCCGATTAGGGTTGAATGGAAGGAAATGTGTACATACAAGCTGAGTTTAGGGACTCGTATACGTCAGGTATGTAACATCGAGAATATCTAGGTTCATCTTCACAAAATGTTAGTCCCATGGCGAAGACATCCAAAAAGTATCAATCTTTGAACACGGTTCAGCATAGTTTCTGTGACCATCCTTCAAGGTGCGTTCATCATCAGAAACTTTTGGAACGGGAAGTTGACAGTCGGGGCAATCAGCCAACATGCCTTCGACGGGATGGCTTGAAAATCCAGAGGCCATGTATGTGCACACGGAAAAGCCCACTCCCTAAGTTTAGGGACTTTTTTTCATGTCACAAATGTAACAACCCCCCCCTTCCTTTTAGTCATGAAGTTCCAATGCATTGCAAGATGTAGGTCAATTATTGCTAAGAACAACCATTGATCTGTTCATTCATGATCCAAAGATTGTTGCATGACTTCATACAGTTATGCAATGTGTCATCGCCCTGGCACTTGACAAGATATTTTTTCACTTGGCCATATGGACGGCATTAACAAATATCTTCAACATAGTGAGAAGATGTATTATGGAAGCTTCCTAGCAACACCGCCACTGACTAGGCGTCAGTGCCTGGTCAGACGGTGACGACAGTCACAGGTAGTACACACAACGGCAAGGTTCTGGCTAGGAGATACAAGTTAGAGTGTCTGAATGCTTCAATAGCATTTGCATAGAGAAATGGCAAATGACAGGTCCAAGGCATAAGAACCTGCCGCGACTCACAGCGGGTGTCGCACGCGGCAGTGCAAGTTCTGTCCTAAAACCGGCCTAGAACTACTGTTTTGGCTATAACTCAACGTAGACAAGTGAGAACGCTACACCGTCTGAAGCTAAACGTGCAGAATCTCAAAGTGGACGCTACGACTGGTCACATGCATGCATTTGGAATCAAACGGTGGACACACAATGCAAAAACATACAAATCGGGCCCACGGCCAGTCCACCGATAAACTCCTACATGCTGTAGAAAATTTGTAGAAGGTCCCCGACAGCATCCTGGACTCTCGAGGCGGTCGTCGGTCAGCTCCAAGTGGGTGGTCCACCACCAGACGACGCACCGGTGCCACCTGGGTCTGTATCAGGGATCTGCACGGGCATGGACACCGCGGAGTGGTCACAGTAAACTGTACATGTCGACAGGAACGTCATAAATCATAACACTCCCCCATAACCTGATGGTACGCATGTCCATATGCGTGCAGCACGGAAACGAGTGCAACAACGAGTGCAGAAACAGTCATGACACAGACACACCCCGCACTCAACCACTCTCAGGCAAGGGGCGAAGCCCAATAGAAAGAATGGCCACCAGAATCGTCCTGCACGCCAGTGCCTTAATCAAGAAATCAGCAAGCTGCATGCCAGTGCCGACCCATCTAACGGTTTCACTTGTCGCTCCACCAGGTCACGCATGAAATGATGCTCAACCGTAATCTGCTTTGTGAGAGCATGAAAAACACCAGATTTCTCTGCAATGGCAAGAGCACTCTGGTTGTTGTAGCAAAACACAATGGCGGGCACTCACTGACCCAACTCAAGGAGCAGGCGTTGCAGCCACACTGCCTGAGCAGCCCCTGCATCGAGAGCAACAGACTCTGTCTCAAACGAGCTACGTGCAATGTAGTCCTTCTTCTCGCTAGCCGGCCGGACAGTATAAATACCCTGTCCTCAGTTCAGTCTCATTAACCTGTATTTTCCAGCTCTCATTTCCAGACTTCTCAAAGTTTATCTTTCCACTGCGACTGTGCTAGCCACACACTAAAGCTTAATATTCAGAGAGTATCCACTCTCATATCTGGTATCAGAGCCAGAGTCACACGTTAGGCGGAAGCGCTGCCGGAGCTCGCCAAATTTCAAGGAGCAAAGGCACGGACTACGCCGGACAACGTCGAGGCTGATTGAGAGGGAGATTGTTGGACCAGACTTCGAAGCTAATGCACAAGCCAACCTCTAGAAAACGTTTTTATATTTCCAGAGCGTCCACACGGCCTACCGTGCGCGCGCGGGAGATGACGGGTGACTCCCACGCACTTTAGAAATGTCAGATTCTCATCCCGGATTGCTTAATCACTGCCAAATCTTTTCTAAGAATCTCCTATGGCCAAAAATCATGAAGAGCCATGGAGCATGTCCTGCAGCAGATCGTAGAGCAGCTGGGAGCCCTCAAGCTAGAGAATGAGGGGCTCAATCGGCAGATGGCTGACTTACAGGACGGGACTGACGCTGGACAGGTTCGGACGGCCCGGTCAAGGAGTCCGCTAAGACCAAGCCAAAGGCTCCGGAACCGTTCAATCCCTCTGTCAAGGGAGTGAGCGTTCGGACCTGGTTGTTTGCCATGAACAGCTACTTTGGGGCTCTGGGTCACCCTCCAGAGGACGATGCTGTGCGTGTGTCATTCACGGTGACACTGCTACACGGAACAGCATTGGAGTGGTGGAGGCAGCTGAATATTCTGGCTACTCGAGGTGGAGGTGGGAACGCAACTGTGCAACATGCCGTGTTGGTGGCAGCCAGGCGTGGGGCAGGCTGAAGTGCGCGTGCTGACAACATGGGAGCAGTTTGAGCAAGCCATCAGATATAGGTTCTACCTCGTAAATGCCTCCATGGTCACACGCAACAAGCTGAAGCAGCTGAAGTAGATTAGCTTGGTGCAGGAGTACACACGCTGTTTCTTTGTGTTGTGGTCAGAGATCGATGACATGAGCGAGCCCGAGATGGCAGACAAGTACCATGACGGCTTGAAGGCAAAAATTCAGCGCACGCTAGCATTGAGTGGAATCACGGAGTTCCAGGCAATGGTGGCCACTGCTGAGCGCATTGACACGCTACGCTACCATCGAGGGGGATTCTGTGACAAGCAGGAGAATTTTCAGCATCGAGCATTGCACCAACAAGCTGACCCTATGGAGATCGATGTCAGGCAAGGAAGCCAGCAGCAGAGTAAGGCGCATGGTGGGAACTCTTGGATCTGCGGGAAGCCTGGGAACCACAAGAAGGACTGCAAGAAGAAGCAGTAGGGAAACGGCAACCAGTAGTGAGTGGCGGATGGCCAACTACTGGGAAAGCTTCATCCGCATCAGCAAACACCAGCCCCGAAAGTCCTTCGACAACTAGGGAGCTGCCAGGTGTATTGCTGCGGAACGAAGGAAGCGGGAGCGTTCCAGGAATCCTCCTGAAAGCCGAAGTTGTGTCGACTGGTTCTGCAGATAGCGAGGGGTGCCAGACTCGCCAGCATATTAAAGCATTGCTGGATTGCAGCATGTCACACTCATTCTCCAGCGACGAGCTTGCAAAGAGGTTGGGGCTTTCACGGCTACCTGAGAAGCCAACTACGGCCAAGTTGGTACAAGGGGAGCTGGAGTGCGGACTACCTCTGAAGCCTCTGAGGGACCGTCTGGGCAAGCTGTCGTGCGAGGTGGACTTTCACACATGCCTGATGGATACCTATGACGCCATTCTGGGGCGTGACTGGCTACACTGGTGGAATCCTGCTGTGGATTGGAAGCATAGCCAGGTGAAAGTGAGGAAATGCGGAAAGTAAATCATTTTGCTATTGTGGGCAGAGGAGAAGGACTCCGAGGCATGCAAGGTGCCGTAGTTGAGTTATGTGTAGCTGAAGCGCTGTCAGCGCAAGGGGGTCCAAGTGTACCTTGTGTGGGTACGGTAGAGGGCTGCAGCTGAAAAGGTGGATGTGTTAGCAGCAGAGGCAAGGCAACAAATGGGAGAGCAGCAGAAAGCACCAGCAAAAGAGCTATCGGAAGACGTCAAGGGAGTGTTAGACAGCTATAGTGACGTATTTGCTGCTAAGCTGCGAAAGGGTTTACCACCAAAGCGGGACATCAACCAGAAAATTGAGCTGGGTTCTGGAGCAACTCCAATGGTGCAGGCTGCTTATTGCATGAGCAAGAATGAGCTCGGTGAGCTGAAGAAGCAGTTAGAGAAGCCGACGGAGCAGGGGTTCATCAAACCGTCGGTGTCACCCTACGTTGCACCGGTCCTCTTTGTGAAGAAGAAGACAGGGGTTTGCGGATGTGCGTGGACTATCGTGCATTGAACAACGTAACGATCAAGAACCGGTACCTGTTGCCAAGGATCGAGGAGTTGTTTGACCAGTTAAGGGGAGCATAGTTCTTTAGCAAGATTGACTTGTGCTCGGGGTACCATCAGATCCAGATTACGGAGTAGGATGTAGAGAAGACGGTATTTTGGATGCGGTACGGCCATTTCGAGTACCTCGTGGTGCCGTTTGGGTTGACCAATGCTCCTGCAACGTTCATGAGCCTCATGCACAGGATCTTCTACCCTCACTTGGACCAGTTTATGGTGGTGTTCCTCGAAGACATTCTCATCTACTCCCGAACTCTGGAAGAGCATCAGCAACACCTTCGGCAGGTGCTGGACATGCTTTGGAAAGAGAAGCTGTTTGCGAAGCTCTCCAAGTGCGAGTTCGAGAAAAGGGAGTTCGAGTTCCTTCGGTACATCGTGAGCGGCAAGGGTCTCCACATGGACCCAAAGAAGGTGGAAGCAGTGAAACAGTGGCCGATACCAAAGTACGTACGTGACATCCAGGTCTTCCTGGGGTTTATCAACTACTATCAGAAATTCATCCGAGGATACGCAGAAATGGGTGCGCCACTCACTCAGCTACTGAGGAAGGATCACCAATGGGAGTGGGGCAATCAGGAGCAAAGGAGCTTCAAGGAGCTCAAGGCTGCAATGTGTGACGATCCGGTCTTGGTGTATCCGGATTCATCCAAGGAGTATGTCATGGCGACGGACGCAAGCGACTATGCCATTGGGATAGTGCTGACGAAAGATCACGGGAAGGGGCCGCAACCGATTACGTATGCATCGTGCAAGTTGCGAGGTGCAGAGCTGAACTACGTAATCCATGAGAAGGAGATGCTAGCGGTGATCCATGCATTTACGCACTGGAAGTGTTACCTCGAGTCGTGACGCTGTGTGGTCTTCACGGATCACTACGCCCTGAAGTACTTGAAGACGCAGCCAAACCTCAGTCGCTGACAAACTCGTTGGATGGAGTTCTTGGAAGGAAGTTTTGACTACGAGATCTAGTACAAGCCTGGGAAGGTGAACCCTGCAGATCCTCTGTCAAGGAGGCCGGATTTGGGCCTCAACACTATCTCAATGCTCATGGGATCTCCACTCATGCATAACCTCTTCAAGCATGGCTATGGCGTGGACGGTGAGTTCACGGGTGGTGCGCTTAAAGACGCAATGTGGGATGGAGTGTACTGACAAAGGGGACAAGAGCAGAGGATTGTCGTGTCGGACTATAACCCATTGAGGCACTTGTTGCTGGAGGAGGCGCATGATACCCTCTACTCAGGTCACTTCGGCTTCGACAAGACGTTCAAAGCCTTGGCACGCCAATACTGGTGGTCTTCAATGGCAACTGATTGCAAGAGGTTTGTGAGCAGCTGCGATGTGTGCCAATGCATCAAGGTGTTGAGGACCAAGCCACCAGGGGAGTTGCAACCATTGCCTGTACCGGAGAGGCCATGGACAGACATCTCACTTGCTCGCTCCTCTTCCTCCTTTGACGGCTCACTCACGCGCTCGCTCGCTCGCTCCTCCTCCTCCTCCTCCTCCTCCTCCGACAGCTTGCTGTCGTGAGCCGTCGAGGTCGAGCCAGACCTCTCGACGTATTTCCGAAGAACGAAAAATGCCCCGAGTGCCCCCAAATCCCGGATGAGGCCCCGAGTATGCCAGAAAAATAGGACACCTTGTTAGCTAGGAGGGTCTGGCTCGACCCCAATGGCTCGCGACAGCGAGCCGTCGGAGGAGGAGGAGTAGGAGGGGAAGGAGGAGCGAGCGAGCGAACGCGTGAGCGAGCCTTCGGAGGAGGAGGAGGAGCGAGCAAGCGAGCGAGCGCATGAGCGAGCGTCGGCATGGAGTTCATGCCGGCGCTAGGGGGCTGTTTCGCGTGAACCTCCTCACGACGTTCTGAACACGCCACGCGAGGGTGGCTGTCGCCCCCTCGGCAAATAGCATGCGGGACACGCTATCCGCCGAGGAGTTCTAAGGGAGCACTCGACATCGAGGGCGGTCAATGGGAGAGCCCGTAATGGTAACTGCAATCGTGCGACGGTCGTAGTACCACCGGTGGCGTGTCCAACACGGTGACCACAAACACCGCCGGGAGGCATACGGGAGAAACGAGGCGGTCTTGCCTAGAGACAAGAATGATCGTTGATCTCGACGATTCACGGCTATGGACTTCTCGCACAAGAAACTAGGTGCAAGTAGAGCACCGAGTCCAGGTGCAAGTAGGGTACCGTGTCCAGTGCAAGTAGCTTGTTGTAGCAAGCAAGAAAATCAGTAGGCTGAGGCCTGGGCTAGCCGGTCGGACAGTATTAATACCCTGTACTCAGTTTAGTCTCATTAGCCTGTATTTTCCAGCTCTGGTTTCCAGACTTCTCCAAGTCTATCTTTCCGTTGCGATTGTGCTCTCCACACACTAAAGCTTAATATTCAGAGAGCACCCACTCTCACACCATAGCTGTGTACCTCCTGAGGTCCCAAGGCACATGTAGATGCGCATGGCATGCCGTCAGTAATTGGCTGCGAGCTCGGAAGGATCCTGGCGAAGGGAGTGAAAGGTGTGAATGTGAGCCGCGTGGGTGGCGTGCGTCTCTGTAGCAAGCAGGGACAAAGCCAGGTCCCAGTCCCGACGTGGATCAGCACCCGTGCCTGTGCCGGCCTCTCCAAGGAAAGAGCAAAATTCCACGACAGTCTCGCGCGGCATGGCGTAAAGGAGTCGGCGTATTGTCCTAGCCGCTGTCAATACCTGAGCGTGATTTGTAACCTGGTATGGACTGTGATAGTAGGGCCATATCCACTGAGAAGTGATCCACACCTGGAAACGATTCTCCCAGCAATCAAAGCCGTCCTTGCTGACATATCGTGGTGGCGGTATCTCAAAGTCCTTGGTTTGTCACTCCGTAGGGAGAGCAACCACAGGCTGAGAAGGACGAGGGATGGGGAAGACACCGGGACAAGGCAAGTCACTGAGGAAGGGATCAGGCGAGGATCGGATCTCCGGGAAAAGGGAGCCAGATGTCTGTGGGGGCCGAGAACTCGTCTGAAGCTGGCGGAGACGCTCCTGAAGCACGCGAATCTCCCTGACCTGAGCATCATCCTCCATACCTGGCATGTCCGGATCCTCATCCCAAGGATCAAGAGGTGGCATGTCGCGTCCTTCTGTTGTCATCCGTGCAGATGCTGACTGTGCGTAGACGGTATATTACCATTGACTCCCTTGGAGGTCTGTTGTCGGATCGTGGATTGACCACAAAGAAGCTCAGTGAGCGTACGGATGTTGTCAGTCTGTTTCTGCTCCAGACAACGCATCTCATCCTCCTGACTCCACAGGTTCTTAATAGCCTGCGAGCGTGGGCTCATGACCTCTGAGGAGGAGGAAGAGGGATCTGGCGGTCCTTTGCTCTTGTCACCGGTCAGAGCCATGTCAACACTCAGTATGAACCACATAGTCAAATTGGTCGGATTGTAGAACCGTCAGTGGTTCTCGAGGAGTTAAAAAGGCTGGCAACTTTTGACTTTCCAATCCAAAAATTTGACTAAGGCAAGTGTTGACATCAGTAGGGGTTTGCTGATGTCAGCACGGACCTGATGACGTCAGCAAGGAGAATGCTGACATCAGCATAGTTTCTTTTGACAACCCTTGCTGCTGTTACCCCATTTCACAGGGGGCGGCTACTCCGCGGCAGCCGCGTAGAAGCTACGCAGAAGCTCCGTAGCAACTTCCACTTGGCTGCTATGCCTGTGTCTGCAATAGCAGCCGCGCAGCTGCTGGCACAATTATGGCAGCAGTTGTGCACTGCTACGTGCTGCTGCTACTACTACGCACTATTGCTCCTGTGCGGTGCTGCTATGCTACTTCTCTACTGCACTGCTACTACTGTTGCAGCTCGCCGCTCGCTGCTTGCTTCTGTTAAAAAGTGCCCCTGTCATGGTTGCCGTTTGCCGTTTTCCTCGTCTGACCACTAGAGAGTGGTTGGATGTCCAATCGGATTGCAGATGTGGACTACTTGGATTTTGCCATGCGATTCCGAGCTTTCAGTTGCTCAATTTGGTTGAGAATTCAGAGAGTCAGCCCTACCCAAAGTTCGGGTGGTGAGGCGGGTGGAATCTGGTACCCGTCCGGGGTGACAGGATACTCCACCGCTGGTGGGCCTGATGGGCTGGGTTTGCTGAGGAGAAGTAGGAGCGGAGACCTGGTGAAAAACCCCGCGCTCGGCAAAGAAACTGTCCATCTTGGCAAGAAACGCGCTGCCGCGATCCAAGTGAAATGTATGCAGCGTGTGGCGGGACTGACACTTAGCAATCACTAGCCAGAGGGGAACCGCGAGAGCGGTGTCACTCTTTTGGCACAGGCTGTAGACCCACCACATCCGGGTGAAGTCACCAGTCATGGTCAGGACGTATCGGCCTTGATCGGACAAAGACTCAACAAGGAGAGGACCAAGAAGGTCCGAATGGACCAACTGAAGAGGGCAAAGAGCTCGAGAACGGGAGTCAGGATACGTGCAACGATGCATCGTACCCTGAGCGCAGAACAGATAATCGGTCTTGGGTAGATTCTTGAAAGAGGCTGCGTCAAGACCGAGTGCAGGCTGTGTCCGAATGAGCTTCGACACAATGTCGGTGCCTAAGTAACATAGACGACGATGCAGCAGTCGTTGGTGCTCAAAAGAGAGAACACTAGTGACAAACACATGAGCAAGAGTGGAAGGGGAGTAAGGAGAAGAGGAAATCCGAGGGACACGATATAGATCATCCACAACTCAGGCACAAAGAACAATGGTACGAGGATCAACAGCGGTCACAGTCATGGAGTCTATGGTATGCTCCACAGAGAGTTCCATCATTGTGTAGGCATGCACAGAAAGCAACCTGAGCTCAACGTCAGGAACAAAAAGTACCTCGGAAAAATACAGGAGGCCAGACGCACCATCGAAGCACACAACCCCAATACCCTGGACCGGCAATGACTAACTAGAGCCAGTGCAAACGGAGCGAACAAATGAAATAGGACCGAGGACAACGAAGTCACTACGACGACAGGTCATGTGGTGAGTGGCACCAGAATCGATGATACAAGTACCACCAGGATCACGACCGAAGGACGTCACTGTGCAACGGGCAATGGAACACTCGGCCTCAGACGGGCGCTCAGCAACAGGTGAGGAGAAAAGACGAAGGGCACAAAGGTGAGACTCATGAATCCATTCGGTAATGTCAGCCCATCATCATCACATGCCAGCTGTGTCCCCCCACACGAGTCATCACGAGCTACGAGAACACACGAATAAACAATCTGTGAACCACTCGGCTGTGACGACACACTCGTACCTCCCTGAAAAAGAAGCGCCAGAAGGTGAAATAGCTGGATGATGGTGCGGTCGCGTGGGTCCGGGTCGCCACTGCTTGCCGGTGGGGAAGCGGGAACTGCTATGGTCGTGGTTGCCGCGCGACTAGAGGCTGTTCTACATAGACCGCTGTGCGTGTGCAGCCAGAAGACCATGAGTGATCCGTGCCCAGTCGAGCAGCTACAGGCACTCGGTGTAGCGATCAGCGCCTCCACAGTTGTAGCAGTGAACAGTACGTCCATTGCTACCGCCCGATGACTGCTGCTTCTACGACTGCTGCGAGCCCGAACAACACTTTTTTTTGCCCTTCTTTCATTGTGCCGCTGCTGCCACACCCTGCATATGAGTTGAGGTAATCAAGGGGAAGGGGAGGAGGAGGATGTGCTAGAGGATAGAGAAGTGGACTGCAAGAGGGACGTCAGTGGCGATGCGATGACTGCTGCCGCAAGGGGACTCTCCTAATGGGCTAGGGCCAGCCCATCAGGCCTAGGGCCTTTGTGCCGGGATCATCGCTTGCAACGCTACGAGTGGAGCACCTAAGTGCCGGACCTGACACTCGCTGGACTCCAAAGACCAATGGTCCAAGACGACTACGGGGCTCACGCGAGTATCCTGGGATCGAGGTGCTCACCTCAGGCTCAAAGACAGGCACGACTACATCTGGTAAGGATTGACCCAAAGGGGCAGGTGATGCAGTGTGAGGAGATGCTGGTGAAATGACGGGAGACACAGGGCTGGATGTCGCAGCAAGAGCGAGATTAGGGGCAGGATCATGCACAGAGGCAGGAGTACTGGTGGACATAGGTACAGAATCATGGGTGCCTGTGGGGTGCGAGGGAACAGGGGTAGAGATAGGCTGGGCTGGAGAGGTCTCTGGGCCGACAACTATGATCGCTGGGTCCTCAAGAGCCGGAGACCGAGAATTGGAGGGGGCTCGAATGGACACATCAGCCGGACGAGAGGTGCTCATAGGCCCAGACTCCCCCATCCGTCGAGAAACATCACACGTAGGAATGTACGTGACGGACATCGACATGATAGAGGTCAGGTCACGATAGGTGAGGGACTAAAAAAAGAGCGTGTCGCGGAACTCAACGATGCGACGACGGACGAGGTCCCAAAAACAACAGGCCTCCGATTGCGGGGAGATGTCCATGAAGGCACACAGGCGACCCCGCGAGGAGACCTTGGACCCCTACTGGTCCTTGGTGTACCACACAGAAGCCACGGATCCCCAGACACGAGCGAGACGCAGATCAGCACGCTGGCCAAACCAGCGCTCGTACGGTGTAACGTGGTCCGGAAGGGGACCGTGCGGGAGGCAGTTCCAGACCCACATCATGTAGGCGATTCCTTCAAATACGAAGGACTCTGGGAGACCGCACTCAGACTGCATAGCACGAACGGCTTCCTCCATGGTGCAATTCCTACGCTGTTCAGCTCCAACTGGCTCCATAGACCCCAAGGGCCTAGAAGAAGCAACCAGGGAGGTCCCTTGGACCAGGTTGAGCTGCCCTTTGACCTGTTAATGAAAGAAAGGCGCTTCGAACCGTCGTCGGCTCGTGTCGGAGACGACTCTCGTCGGCGGCAGCCAAAGGCGGCTCCACCAAGGGTTGCTTGGATGGGCGTAGCAGGGGCTATACTGCTCCGTTCTGGGCGTGCTTGGATGCGTTGGAAAGCTAAGGTCACAGGCTAAAAGAATCTGGTGTAATCTCACCAAAACAACTAACCATTAATGATTCTCCGTCCTTCTCAGTTTCCGCAATCTGTGTTCTGCCAGAATTCTGCACTTGGTGTTGTGGCGACCCAAAGCACACACCTCCCTTGGAAGTCTCTCTGCACTAAAAAGCCGTGGACACTTAGGCAGTTCAGGGCATGCCAGGAAATCATTCCTGACAAAGGGTTATGGGCCCACAGCCCTGACCTGTCTACCAAGACGTTCACGGCTTTCGCAACGCACGGAATGTCGCTCCGGGCGACGTCGCCATTGCACTTTGAGACTGTCCCTCGCAGAAGTTCATCATGGCGCAGAAGCCGGAGTCCTCGTCCATCCAAAAGTACATGGGCGGCTCCAGATTTGGGCTGTGGCAGTGGAATTTTGAAATCTACCTCGTGCACAAGGGACTGCTAGAGCTTATGAAGGGCACGGAGGTTCAAGATGCGAGCGCAACGAACGAGGATAAGACGGCCTTCGCAAAGAAGAACACGGAGGCGTTGATGCTCCTCTTGTCGGTGCTGCATGAATCTCAGTGGGGCTACATCCACGGCTGCGACCTGGCAGCTGACGCATGGAAGAAGCTCTGCTCCATTCACCAATCAACATCCCTAGCCAACAAGATCTTCGCAATGAAGCGACTCTTGACGGTGAGGATCGAGGAGGGTGAGGACGTCATTTCCGCCATGCAGCAGATTGAGTCTCTTGCCTCATAATGCAATGACGTGGGGTGGAAGATTGACACAAAGATGCAGGCGATGGCGCTCCTCATGGCTCTACCCGACAGTTGGGGTCCCCTCATCACCGTGCTAGGAGGTTGGGAGGAGAATAAACTCACCTACGGCGCAGTCGTCGAGTACATCCGCAACGAGGTGCACCGTCGGATCGGTGGCGAGACCTCGTCATCCTCAACTACCTTGGTCACCAAAACGCAAGGTGGTAGCAGTAGCGACAAGCGAGGCAGTGGTAAGGGCGGCGGGAAGAAGGGCGCCAAGAGGGGTGCATGCCATAACTGTGACAAGGAAGGCCATTGGGCAAAGGAGTGCCCGGAGGAGGCGTAGTCCGGCGGCAAGGGTGCCAAAGGCAAGAAGGCACTCCTCAACTGCACGAAGAACCACGACCTGAAGGGCGCCAACCGGCGGTGCCTTGACCCAGGTGCGAAGGAGCATACCCAAGTTGAGAAGGTGGGGTTCATCATCTACACCAAGTCTGCCAAGTCCATGGTTGTCGCGAACGACAAGGTCAAATCGGCGGCCGGCCAAGGTGATGTAGACGTGGAGGTGGTGGTTGGTGGTAAAAAGGCGCAATGTGTTATTCAAAATGTGCAACATGTCCCTGGCCTGGCTGACATTTTGAGTGTGAGCCGCTTGACAGACAAGGGGTATGAAGTGCTCTTCCGCAAAAAAGGTGCAGTCGTGCGGATGGACGGCGGTGGCGAGGTTGTGCTCGAGGTGAAGCGCGAGGAAGGCCTCTACATCGTTGAAACCAAGGTCATCCCCTTGGCAACAGACGCAGCAGACCGGCCAACACGCGTCGTCAACCTCGCTAAAGGCAGGGGAGCAGACCTGCAGCTATGGCATCGGCAACTGGGGTACTCGTCACCCGCAGTCATGCAAGAGATGGCGAAGCACGACATGGTTCGCGGCCTCAACATCACTGGTGCAGCTGACACAGCAGCAGATTCCGCAGAGCACAAGTGCGAGCCTTGCATCGTGGGCAAGGCAAAACGCAAGCCGTTTGAAGACGGATAGCGGCGGGCCGAGAACCTGCTCGAGGTCGTGCACAGTGATGTGTGCGGACCGATCAAGACGCCGTCCATTGGGGGCGCGCGGTACTTTGTCACCTTCATCAACGATTGCAGCAGAAAACTCTACGTCTACTTCATGAAGCAGAAGAGCGATGTGTTGGATTGGCTGAAGAAGTACGTCGCAGCAGTGGAGAGGCAGACTGGCCGCAAGGTCAGAGCGCTATGCAGCGACAATGGCGGCAAGTACGTGGACTGCGGAGGGTGGCTGAAGGAGCAGGGGATTGAGTGGCAGCCAACCACTCCGTACACGCCTCAGTCTAATCGCATGGCGGAATGTACAAACCAGACGCTACTCACCATGGCGCGGACAATGCTCGTGGACGCAAAGTTGCCACGGAGCCTGTGGGACGAGGCTGTGAGTACGGCGTGCTACATCACCAACCTCACCCCAACAGCAGTGCTGAAAGAGAAGGGCGGCTGGAAGACGCCACAGGAGGCATGGAGCGGGCGCCAACCAAGCGTGGCAAACCTGAAGGCGTTCGGGTGTAAGGCGCACGCCTTGGTGCAGGCCGTACAAAGAAAAGACTCCAAACTGGACCCACGTGCAAAGGCGTACGCGTTCGTCGGATACGAGAGTGCGCTCAAGGCGTACCGCCTCTTTGATCCATGGACGCAGGACGTCATCACCAGCCGCGACGACACGTTTGATGAGAAGCAGAGCTACTGCAGAAGCAACAACATTGATGCAGCGCACTCTCCAAAGAAAGGGGAGTGGTTCCAACTCCTTGAGCATGAGGAGGAGCCGGCGGCTGCAGAGGTCGATGATGGGTCTTCAGAAGATGACGGTGCTGGAGCACAGTAGGACAATGCAGCAGGTGCAGGTGCCGCTGGAGCGCAGGACGCAACAGCCGACGCGGGGGAGCCCGCAGCCGAGGACAACGTTGCAGTAGAGCAGCAGCAGGACCAGCCGTCGGCGTCGCCAAGGTCGCCGCGTCGCAGTCGGAGGCAACGAAATGCGACGAAGTGGTATGACGCGAGCACAGGCCACTGGGTCGGCATGGCGCGGTGCATGATGGCAGCCGCAACAGAGCTGACAACCGTGCAAGAGGCGCTTGGACGGCCTGACGGGAAGCAGTGGGGAGAAGCAATAAAATCTGAACTTGTGTCCCTTGCTGAGAACTACACTTGGGAATTGGTGGATCGGCCTGAGGGGGCGAAGGTGATCAGCTCCAAGTGGGTGTTCAAGGTGAAGCTCACCAAGGACAGCAAGGTGGAGAAGTATAAGGCGCAGCCAGTGGCAAAAGGGTACGCGCAGCGGAAAGGCGAGCACTACGATGAGACGTTCACGTCCGTCGCTAAGTTCACAAGCATCCGAACGATCCTCACGGTGGCAGCCGCAAAGGACATGGAGATCCACCAAATGGATGTCAAGACGGCATTCCTGAACGGCATCATCGACAAGGAGATCTACCTTGAGGTGCCGGAGGGGGTGGATGCACCGGAGGGCAAAGTGTGCAAGCTGTGGAAGGCCTTGTACGGGCTAAAACAGGCTCCTAGGTGCTGGTACCAGCAGATGGACGGCTACATGGCGGAGCTTGGCTTCAAGCGCTGTGAGTCAGACCACAGCGTGTACGTGCGGCACAGCAAGGGACTCCATCAGATTGTCGTACTCTACGTGGACGACCTGATCCTGTACTTATCAGATCTGGTGGCTTTGCAACAGCTCAAGGAGCAGCTGAGCAGCAGATTTAAGATGACGGATATGGGGGAGCTGGAGTACTACCTCGGGGTGAGCATCACGCGAAACCGGAGGGTGCGCACGCTTGAGCTGGGGCAGGCCAAATACATGGCAGAGGTCTTGAAGCGGTACGGCATGGAGGACTGCAAACCAGTGGGTAGTCCGGTCTCCACGAGCTGTGAGCTGAGTGCGGCGATGGCGCTGCAAACAAAAGAGGAGAAGGAGGACATGGCGGAGGTGCCCTACCAATTTGTGGTGGGCAGCCTGATGTATGCTATGGTGGCGACTCGGCCGGACTTTGCCTACGCGGTGGGTCAGGTGAGCAGGTATGTGGCCAATCCTGGGCCACTACACTGGCAGGCGGTGAAGCGCATCCTCCGATACTTGCAGGCAACGCGGCACGCGCGCTTGAAGTACGACGGAAAGGGGATGTGAGACCCCTTGCGACTGGTCTGCTACACTGACGCGGACTACGCCGACGATGTGGACAAGAGGAAGTCCACTTCTGGCTATATGTCCTTCCCCGCAGGTGCAGCAGTCTCGTGGTGCAGCAGGAAGCAGGACTGTGTTGCCACCTCCACAGTGGAGGCGGAGTATGTCACTCTGGCGGAGGTGGTCAAGGAAGCGGTGTGGCTCTGCAAATTACTGGGGGAGCTAGGCGTGCCGCAGCAGGACCTTACGCTGATCCAGGAGGACAACACCGGCTCCATCTCGCTCACCAACAACCCGACGCAGCATAGGAGGACCAAGCACATTGACGTGCGCTACCACTACGCACGCGACATGGTGGAGAAGGGACAGGTTGGGCTGCAGTATTGCAGCACAAAGCACATGCTTGCAGATTTCTTAACCAAGGCGTAACCCCAAGATCGGCATGTCATCAGCCTTGCAGGGCTTGGGTTGACAAGCTGTGAAGGGCTTGAAGGCGCAGGAGCAGATGAGTAAAGAGTGAGCATGAGGCATCCGGCATGGAAGGTGCACGGGGGAGATTGTTAAAAAGTGTCCCTGCCATGGTTGCCGTTTGTCGTTTTCCTGGTCCGACCACTAGAGAGTGGTTGGATGTCCAATCAGATTGCTCATTTGGAATCCTTGGATTTTGCCATGCGATTTCAAGCTTTTATTTGCCCGATTTGGTTGAGAATTCAGAGAGTTAGCCTTACCCAAACTTCGGGTGGCGAGGCGGGTGGAATCTGGTACCCGTCCGGGGTGACGGGATACTCCACCGCCGGTGGTCCGTGTTCAGCTCCAACTGGCTCCATAGACCCCAAGGTTCTAGAGGAAGCAACCAGGGAGGTCCCCTGGACCAGGTCGAGCCGCCCTTTGACTTGTCAATCAAAGAAAGGCGCTTCGAGCCGTCGTCGGCTCGTGTCGGAGACGACTCTCGTCGGCGGTAGCCAAAGGCGGCTCCACCAAGGGTTGCTTGGATGGGCGTAGCAGGGGCTATACTGCTCCGTTCTGAGCATGCTTGGATGCCTTGGAAAGCTCAGGTCACAGGATATAAGAATCTGATGTAATCCCACCAAAACAACTAACCATTACTGATTCGCAGTCCTTCTCAGTTTCCGTAATCTGTGTTCTGCCAGAATTCAGCACTTGGTGTTGTGGCAATCCAAAGCACACACCTCCCTTGGAAGTCTCTCTGCACTAAGAAGCCGTGGACACTTAGGCAGTTCAGGGCACGCCAGGAAAGCATTCC
Organism: Penium margaritaceum; assembly: GCA_023375785.1. Taxonomy (NCBI): domain Eukaryota; kingdom Viridiplantae; phylum Streptophyta; class Zygnematophyceae; order Desmidiales; family Peniaceae; genus Penium; species Penium margaritaceum. The sequence goes on along the minus strand of SZWC01006887.1, from coordinate 32,962 downwards.
TGACAGCTTCTTGCTGGTGCTGCTGTTGCCCACTGCCGCCTGTTGTAGCTGCTGCCTGCTGCTATTGTTGCTAGCGCCAATGCCAGCAGCATCTAGTGGCTGCAACCTGCTGTAGTTTCCGCCTACTGTTGCTGCTGCTGGCGGCTGCTGCTGCTGCACTCTCACGTGCTGAATGCGGGTGACTCCTGCGGCAGTCGGGTGACGTGGACAGGTACCAGTGAATTGGCTACAGCGGTGACGCTCACTACTGCTGCTCTGCTACGTCTTTGCTGTGCAGCTCGGCGAGAACTGTCTCGCCTCTCTGATACCATGAGAAGATGCATGGAAGCTTCCTAGTAACACAGTTATTGACTAGGCGTCAGTGCCTGGTCAGTCGGTGATGAGAGTCATTGGTAGTACATTCAACGGCAAGAGTCTGGCTAGGAGACACAAGTCAAAGTGTCAGAATGCTTCAATAGCATTTGCAGAGAGAAATGACAAATGACAGGTCCAAGGCATAAATACCTGTCGCGGTGCACGCCGGGTGTCGCACGCGGCAGTGCAAGATCTGTCCTAAAACCCGCCCAGAACTACTGTTTTGGCGGTAACTTAGCGTAGACAAGTCAGAATGATATGCCGTCTGAACCTACACGTGCAGAATCTCAAGCCTGACGCTATAACTGGTCACATGCATGCATCCGGCATCAAACGGTGGACACACAATACAAAAAGATGCAAATTTGGCCCTCGGCTAGTCCACCGATAAACTCCTAAATGCTGCAGAAAAACTGCGGAAGGCCCCCGACAGCATCCAGGACTCTGGGGCGGTCGTCGGTCAGCTCCAAGCGGGTGGTAGACCACCAGACGATGCACCGGCGCCAACTGGGTCCGTATCAGGGATCTGCGCGGGCATGGAAACGACCGAGTGGTCACAGTTAACTGTACAGGTCAACAAGAACGTCACAAATCACAACACCTAGTTCTTTGCAACCTTGTCTACAACCTTTTCTGGGTCGACACACGTTGATAACGTGCTAAATTCTTGACAAAGACTCTCATTTCTGACACGCTCAAGTTTACTCTGCACATGGTTGACTTCGCACGTCCCCTGGACCTGATTGATTGCGTCACGCGTCCTTGCTTGCTCCTGTACATTCTCTTTGTTAATGTTCATGCATTTTTCTTTTATGTTGAGTGCAATTCTTGTTCATCTAGGAGCCGAGGGATGGTTTAGTGCACAATGTGCTGGCATCCTAATGCATTCATCAAAATGTACTAGTTTTCTCACATACGCATCCTACACAAGAATATATCAATATGGCTGCAATATACGTCGAGTAGTCACAAGTGGCAACAACTTACTCAAGCATGATGGGCTTTCTCTCCGCTAAACTACCAATGTCTCTGCCATTCACGTAGCCATGGTTTTGTGCCTGTGTGCCAACCAATTCCTTTCACAGTTCTCTTGCTCTTAACACATGGTTCGTTGCTCATAACTGAATGGGATTTTCACATACACTTTGAGATGATGCGGATTGAATTTTACCTGCCTGGCTGGTTTTTTACAAAATGTGCTAGATGCCGGGTGCGCAAGATACTAGGGTCATGTTGTCGGATTTTTCCTAGCACCAGCCGCTCTAGGTTTTGTTCTAAGAGGGCTGGCTCAACCCCGTGGGTGGAAAAATTACACCTCCATCATCGTGCTGGAGGTAGGGATCGCTCATCGTGCCCAAGTAACGCTCCACTCGACCATTCCTTTCCGCATCTTCCAGCCTCCTCATCTTCTATATTCGAAATGGGTCTTATCTTGCTTCTCAAGCCTTCCAAGTTTCGCACTCTCTTGAACTCCTTCCAAGTCATAGGAACGTCCAAATGTGGCTCGGGAAAAAATGATTGACGTCGGTGGTCAACGGAGAGGAGCAATGGATGATCGGCCTACAGGTTAGATCCCAGGTCTCTGCTTACAGATGTCCCTCGCTCTCTCTCTCTCTCTCTCCCCCTTCTTATGATTAATGGAAGTCTTCTTATCTTTCAGGAATTTTGCCCATCGCATGAAACTACTTGGGGGGGGGGGGGGGGG
>SZWC01006887.1:10527-30819 GCA_023375785.1 Penium margaritaceum | reverse complement strand
GGGGGGGGGGGGGGGGGGGGGGGGGGGGGAACATGTTCACACATGCTTTCACGACTTCTCTTCGTTGCAAGCACTCTCACTTGCCTCTTAGCCTTCGTACCAAGGATCTCATGGATCCAGTTCTTAATCAAGCCATCCGGGTGGCCCGTTGCACTGAGTTCATGACCTGATAAGAGAGTTTTTTGTCTCTGCTGACTTACAAATGAGGCGATTGAGTAATGCTTCCTCCTGTGCAAAACACTTCACGATCTCACTTTTCTTTTGAGCACACTATACCAGGAAAACTTATCTCAATTTTCTTCCACTCCACTTGATCTCTTGCTAAGCCCTTTCTAGCCCCAGTCATCCACTTTTTACTCTTCTTCTTAATCAAGCAGTAATGTTAGGCCTAACTGTTAGGCAGGCTTCTGCCGCTAATCCGCGGAGAGGCCAATCCACGGAGGAAGGGGGACTTGGGCGGACTGGGAACCGCGCAATGCACGCTGGCTCCCACGGCAAGCGCGGTCGAGCATGGGGTAGCGCGGAATCCAGTGGCGGTGGAGGCGGGCCACCCGGCGGGAAGCTGCCGCAGGTTGACACTGTCATGTGCGGCGACTTCCCTATGGCTATCTCAAGCGCTTGATGCGGAAGCTGTGAAAGGGCGGGAAGAAGTAGCAGGGAGATCCACGATGGGGAAGGAACAAGAGCGAACTGCAGGAGGAAGCACAATCACGAAGCCAATCAAGTAGAAAAGGTATAACAGCGAAAGGTTGCAGCAATCAGGGGAGCAACAACCAATCAGCACTAGGGTCGCTACGTCAACCAAGGAGAAACACCTGGAGGGCACACCACGGAGAACGAAGATTCAAGGAAGAACACAAGGTCCGCGTACACGAGCCGCCGATGTAGAAGAAGAGACCCAATAAGAGAAGGAAGAAGGATATTCCCTTGTGTGACTGCGGACAAGACCCGCGGTGTGTAGACGCACCACGTGGAGTCCAAGTAGGAGATGATATGTGAGGGAAGAGATCCACGGCATGCAGACACATCGTGCAGAGTCCTGAGTAGATAAAGCCTAGATAGCGGTAGCAGAAGATGTCCGAAGCTACTCAGTCTTGGATCAGAACTCCGCATTTCATGTACTCTGCTCCTGATTATCAAAGACATTTACCCACTCCCATCCGTGCTCTCAGTGTTCCGCTTCCCTGCCTTCCATTGTCTTTGGTGTTCTGCCTGTGGTCAGTGGGAATGGGGGTATGAAGAACCAAGCTCGGGATGGAGTAAGCTGCCGGCGGTGCCCTTGCTTGCACACGGCCGTGGAACGGGGTTCCGCGGAGAGGAGCTGGAAGCCACAAGGTGGTGGACTTGCGTGTGGCAAGAAGTGGACCGCGGAGTGTTACTCATCGGTGAGGTTCTTGCACATAGTCTCGACATGTGAACCGTGGAATTGCCTGTCGACTAGAAATAGTGCCTCAGAAGGAACAGTCGCGGAAGGATCTAGGCAAGGGCCACCTACCTCAGAAACTCGCAATCAACGAATAGCGTGGAGGGAAGGAAAGCGCGGAGCAGGGTAAGCGCAGAGCAGGATAAGCGCGGAATAATCCTGGAGCACGGCAAAAATGGAGGTATCAGTTTCATGGTGCCATGAGCGTGGATAGTTCCTCGCTCTTTTCTCAGTGGAACTGCACGCAATCTTCAGATCATTCGTTGATGTCGGCGGCTAGTTTCGTGCATCAAGACATCAGGCAGCAGCACCAACAACAACAACAGCGGTGAGAACCAGCGCGGTGCTTCCTGCCGCGCTGAGCCACTACCTACGCCGGCAGCCAGGACTCCACCCCCATGTTGTCCAGCACCCCAGTCAGCTCCTCACCAGGCTCTGACCCGCTTGCCCAACATCGGAGGGTGACTGAGTGGCTAGAGCAGCTGCACTGGCGACGTATCATGGAAGCGTTGGGTGAGCGTGTGGAGGTGGAGAGCATCCACAGTCATGGCAGCCGCGGATCCATCCAGCCTCAGCAGGGACGGGAGGGCTAGGAGGACACGGCCCTGGGAGTACAATGGTTTTCCGACGCCCAACCATTGCTGGAGGAATCCTCCGCGGGTGAAGAGCTAGGGGCCTATCGCAGATTGGTCTACCGGTGTCGCGGCGGACAACCTCCACCAGCAACTGGCGAACTGACGTTGCAGAATCCACCACCTCCGCTGCATCCGCAGCTCGAAGTGGTGAATCCTGGGAAGTCAGTCACTTCGGATTCGTTTGCACCAGGCCTGCAGCAGCCACAGATGCACCCACCATAGCAGTTCTCGGGGATCAGACAGCTGGGAATGCCGACATCCCCGTCGGCACCGGATTCCGTGCCGCTACAGGCGAACCAGGTGCAGACGCATCAAACGCAACCTGCCATAGGAACGATGCCGGGGACATCAGCGGCATAACCCTCAGTGACAGGAGGGACACAGCCGTAGATGCTCCCATCGCCACAGCTTGTGGGAACCGTGCAGACAAGTATGACGCCACAACCCTCTGCGTCAGGACCGTTGCAACAGCACATGAGCCAGTCTCAGCCTCACCCAGGGGCCCCACAGACGGGAACGACAACGCCACACGCCACGACGGGCGTGATGCAACAGCAGCTGAACTCATCGCAGGTGGTTGTGTGTGCCATGCCAACATGGATCATGACGCCTCCCCCTGCACCGGGGATGCAGCAGCCGACGCACCAACCATAGCCGTCGGTGACAATGGTGCAGGCTGGAAAAACGGTGCAACACTCGGCGATGGCTCCACAGATGACCCAGCCTCTCGGGGGCACCGTTCAAAGGGGGACTGTGGTTCAGTTTCCTCCACCGGGAGTCCAAACACGGATGCATCAGCAGCAGCTGTTTGGAGGCATGGCGCAGGTGGGAGCTATGTTGCAATCCTCCACGACAGCCTCGCAACCATGGATGACTCCGCACCAGCAGCCGATAATCACCACGCAAGTGGGAACGAGTCAACAGCCATTTGTGCCAAGTATGCAGCCGCAGCCACCCCTGGGGGCGGCTCCAGTACCCCTGCCTTCCGCGCATGCCTACCGGTAGCTCCACTCACAGCAACCAGTCGGGTCCATCCTTCAGGCACCACCACTAATGCCACAAACCCAGCCGACGATACAAGGCCACTCACTTCCGCTACCGGAGAAGATGATAAGGGTTCAGCACTCTAGTGGGACAACGGCAGCCCACTCCCTCCTGATCGCGCCAGTCGCAGCCGCCAACACCGGACCAATGCTTCCCTTAAACTCCGCAGCTGTGGCCCCCACTGCCCAGACCTATTGGATACCTCAAATGATGGCACCACCGGCGCAGGGGACCCAGGTCCCGTCCCCTGGGATGACATTCCTCTCCACATCCTACACTGCCTCAGTCCCCTCTTCCTGGTACATGCTCCCCCCACCCATGCAGTCAGGCCCTCACATGCTCGTGGGACAGTCGTCGATGCAGTCCCATCATACTGGCTACTCCGCAACCCAACCTACTACCCTCCCACCTCTGTATTTTGCGACAGCATTGATGACTAACCGCAACACCGTGCCTCAGCTATAATTCATCCGCTTTGAACTCGCGAACCTCCCGCGACTAGAGTCCTTCAAGGGTGCCCCGGAGGAAGACCCCTCGACCTGGCTCAAGCAAATCATCCTCTACGCCAGTATTGGTCGGATTCCACCCGACCTCTGCCTCGCCACCGCGGAACTCCATCTTCAACGGGCTGCGGCAGATTGGTACAATACGCGCACACCCTTCCCATCCTTTGAAGACTTCGACAACGCCCTCGTTGAGCGATTTAAGCATCTCACAAAGGAGGAAGCTCTGAGGAAGATCGAGAAGGAGGTCATGCGCAAGGATGACGATATCCGCAGATTCCTGGACCAGTTTCTGACCTGGACTTCAGTGGCCAAGAACCCTCAAGGGGAAGGCCTTCCGTTGTGGGTCCTCCTGCACAACCTCATCCGCGCGCTCACAGATGAGGTCAGCAGCCTTATGATCACTGAACGCTACCATTCTCTCCAAGACACGGTGCAAGATGCTACGGCCATATCCACCCGTCAGTGGTCTACGCGACAGCATCACGACGGAGACACCCACACACACTCCTCCTCACACACTTAGCCTCCGCAGCAGAAGCCCAAGGCCTGCTACACCTGCCAAAGCCTGGAACACATCGCCCGCGACTGCCCTCACCACCGACAAGCAGCTCCGCGCCCAGATCCAGTCCACCAAGATCCTATGGTCCAACAATGGCACCCGTACTACAATCAGCCATGGCCAGGTCAGCAGCAACAGGAGCAACAGCAACCGTGCCCACCCCCAACTGGCCACTCTCAGTCCGGACAGGGAACTGGCGAGGGCATCTTGCCAAACCCACAACCGACCCCGAACCCCACAGACGGTGCAGGCAATGTCAAGCTGGGTTTGCCCATGGCTGATAACGAACCTACAGAGGTGTCTCCCACTCCTAAGGAAGCGAAACTCATCACACGTGCCCACCGGCTCGGACTTCGCAGGTGGAATATGCAGGAAGCCACACAACTGCAGATTGACCTGCGACGGCAGGCGGAAGCTGTTGAAGCCCGAAAACAGGACGCCGTCGCAGCCCGCTCCGTGCGCTCTGCTGAGAAGCACCGCGCCACGAATCCCATGCGTGCTGAAGGCCCACTTGTCGTGGTACCCACATCTGAAGCCCGCACCGTTCCCACAACTGTAGCGGACCCCACAGACCTAGTGGAGAAGCGTTTCACCACCCCCATCGCAGCTGTGAACTTCTTTGATTTCCTCCGCATCCACCCTGAGCTTGTTCCACGGCTTAAAGAGGAATTCACCAGGGCCAATCAGTGCTTCCAGGCTGTCGGCATTTCCCTCAACTGTACCACACCGCTGCATGGCACCCAAAATACCTGCCGAGTCATACCAGAGGCACCACCAGCCTTGAACACAGAAGAACTAGACTGGGGATGTCCCACCATTGTCGTCCACCATCACCTCACACCTCGCATCCCGAGGAAAGCTGTTTGGCACGAGCTGTTGCAACGTTAGCTGGCGAGAGAGTTGGTGGGTTGGTGCATTTCCACAAGCCATGTCCAGCCAGCCCGCAATGGCTGCAGATGCGGTCCCTCTTGCGACGCTCGTACCGGTCCTTGCGCTTTGACTTCGGCCTTCTGGCGCCATGCTTCTTGCCCGGCGGTCCCCACCCATTGTCTGTGTACTGCACCTTGCGGAGATCCACCCTGGGCATGGGGTGACGGTACGTCCGCTTCCACACCATTCTCGTCAAGTGGATGTCGACGTACATCTTGGGATTGACACGAGCATCAAGCAGAAGGCTCACTGCGTGCTGACACGGGAACCCGTACTCGGCCCACTGCTCGCAACTGCACTTCTTGGCGTTGCAGTCCACCTCTCGCCCAGACAGACTCTTGGGACCCCAAACCATCCCAGAGAGCGGACCACCCAGGATGACATTGTACTTCCTCGCCTTCTGCGTGTAGTTCTTCACTTTTGCATCCGCGAATGGTGCAAGCGTGTCAAAGTCATTCGTCAGCTTCTGCCGTTTGCAAACAACTTCTGCACCCATACGTACAACTGGGCAAAGCTGTGAGAGGGGTACAGATGGCGCAAGTCCATGATATGGGTGTTCAACGATGCCGCCGCGTTGCTCGTTTTGTGACCGCCACGTGCCACGGGGATGTGGACATGGCTCCACGTGTCGAGCGGGATGCCGTGTTCTGCACCACCGCTGAAAATGTACTCCAGACCCTGTGCAGAGGCCTTCGCCAACTCCTCATGTGAACGCTTGAACTCCATTGCGGTGAAGGCATATTCGAGGGTCCAGAAGAGGTCCGTGGCCACACGACCCGCTTTCGACTTCACGTTCTTGCGGAGGTGCTACACACAGTACGTGTGCATAGCACCAGGCATTTGTCGGGCCACTGCAACAAGGAGTCCGGCGTCACGGTCGGAGATGACAGTTGTTCCACGTTCACGGGCCGTGGGATACGCTTGTGACAGCTCTTGCACGGACCAAGTCCAATTATCCTTGTCCTCCTGTCCGCACAGCGCCCACGCCATGGACACCAAATGGTTGATGGCATCCCAGTACTTTGCAATGAGAAGAAACTGTTTGAACCTATTTTTCAGGAACGTCCCGTCCATGGTGATGATGGGAAGCACATGGTTCCAACCTTCCCCACAAGCCCCAGGTGCCACAAAGGCTCGGCGAAAACAGATTCTTCTTGTCTTGCTCTGTGCACGCGAACGTCCGGGGGTCCACTCGCTTCAATTGCACGGCATACATCGCATGGGGATGGTCGTTGAAGACACAGATTTTTAACAAACGCATACACGGATGGGAAACAAGATCCGGAGGGGAAAAATACTAACCTCCGTGATGTAGGCTGGGAAGAGGGACCAAGACAGTCTTCCCGCCCATAATCTTCTCCTTGGCCGCCTTCTTCGCACGGTATACCACCGGGTTGTGCACTTTCTCCCCGTGCGAGCCTCAACAACCTGCTATAACGCCTTTGTGTCAGTCGATGGCTTTTTCTCGATGGCCCGTTCGATGTGCCGCAGCACCCATACAGCCCGGCACGCCTGGTCGCCCTTCTTCGTGGTGGGGGAGCACTTGTGGCCATCCACAAACTCGATCACGGCAACGTTGCCGTGCTTGCACTGCAAGCCCGCCTTCAGGAGCCATAAGCATCCTGCTCTCTTCCACAGTCCGCAGCGACTTCGAGGCGAGTTGGCTCACTGCGGACCCAGGAGACCGGCATGTTGCCATCGATTGCGTCGTCTTCGACAGCTTCGCGACAGGCATCCATGTTATGAAAGGCCCGCCCACCCGGGAAATCTGTGCATCTTCCTTTTCATTTGTGAATACGAGTAGGAGCGGCTTTGACATCTTTGCCAGTCTTCTCCGGCGGTGGGGGCGGCGTCTCCTCATCAGACGACCCTGCACTGAGGACATGGACGGACAGATTTCAGGCACATGTATGGAAACTATGCACAAGAGATACTGGTGTGGGTTGGCAAGCGGGCAGCGTACTTCGACATAGCAGGAGGTCCAACTCCGTCGGAGACGATGTCATGTCTACATACAAAGTGGGTTCAACCCACCCACGCGGTAACCACGAAACGGACGGACACGTTGACTTCCTCCAAGTCGCATTATGCGCTCGTCAACACGGTCTTGGGAGCGCGGAGTCATGCGCTCCACGACATTGATGTGACATTTCCACTCGTGTTCCTCCCACTCAGTCCAAAGGAAGGAGGAATCAGGGTGGTAACGGGAGGCGAGGATCTCGGGAGGATCGTCGTCCTCGTCGTCCTCGTCGTCCGGGTAGTCGCCTCCGGTGGCGTAAAATGTGGCGGCCATCTTCGCCAAAATTGGGTATAACAATGTATGTCATGCGTCGTAATATGCATCCTACCCACCTTCTGCACTTGAAAAAACCCACCCGTTGTTAGCGCCAGGAGGAGGTCCATCCCGGAGACATAGGCCCGTTACGACGGAGATGCGACATTGGAAGTACATGTCGAGTACACATCAACAATGGCTCAACGGTCATGACCCCTGTGGACGACGAGAGAGAACGTCCACATCCCATGGCGGTTGGCTGACTTACCGTGACGACACCTGTCGCAAACCATGCATGCAGTGCGAAGAAGTGCGGAGTGGTGACAAAAACTATTAATCCTATCATGCACATGGGTCATAACCACCAACGAGGGGTGGCACGTGAGGTTCGAGCGAACGACGGTGACAGCATGTCGCCTGTCCTCGAAATATCCGCCAGCTGGCGCCGTTAGCATGTGGACGAGAAGAGGCAACATCCACTTGTCAAGATATCGCATCCTCGAGATATGCTAGGATTAGAGTCCGTTTGCCAGTTGTTGAGGTCGACGGCAACGGCAGCAACATGCAACATCATGGCACGTTCGGCGTCGCCGCTGCATGTTCGACAAGGAAACAATGTGAAGTCTGATTTTGGATGTGAAAGATGTCATGCTTTCGTCATTCGTTCCAAAGTTCAATCCCCCTGTTGAAAGCGTGACAGAAAGAAGGGAACAAGAGTTAAATTTTACACAGTTGTTTTTTCGGAACTTAAGCTTCAGTTGAAGACACTCGTAAGGCACTTGGGTCGGGCGTCAATTCGCGAATTGTAGAAATGGTGACTAAATTCGCTGAAAAGAGAAAATTAATTCGCGGATACCCATAGTCGTCGAACTAATTCATATGGAACTGGTGTAGCATGAATTTGTTTGCAATAGTGGGTGCGGCATGCATGATCTCAGGCGGTTCGAGAAAAGTGGGTACAGCACGCATGTTTTGTGTAAAGTGAGTTCCGTGTCCTAAATGTGTGAGAACTGACCTGCAGAAAATTCAGGGCCCAAACAGTGGGTATAGCGGAATTTGGCCATTTGTGATTTTTCTCTCATGTTTGGCGACGTCATCACATTGTTGCTGGATGGCATGCGGCATCAAAATAGCGTGTAAATTTGGATATAGCGTTCATTTTTGCATGATTTATGGGCGTTTCGATATTGAAGAAGCAGAAATTTCCAAAAATGGATATGGCGTGATTATTGTGCAAAACGTGGATATGGCAGTAGAATTCTGTGGATATATGGTTACTCCCTCGCCAAAGAAATGAAAGCAGAAAACATCACTGCGAGGGTTCAGGCCGTTCATGTGGGTCAAGGTTGTCCGACGTGGTCCACGGAAGCTCCAGCAAGGCGTTCGCACCCCGAGGCCCTGGTCGGACGACATCCCCACGGGTCAAGCCACTGCCGTTCACCCGCCGCCGAATCGTTTGCGCACGAGAGCCCTGCCGCACGAGAGCCCTGCCGCACGAGAAGCACCTGCAAGAACTCCACGTGTCCTCACGCAGAATGTCAACCCCAAGGTATCACAGTCAGCTGCATGACAAGCAAAGCTCACACTACAGCTCACGCAAGCTGCTCGATGAGCAGCCCAAGTCACCATCTACCCTCGGAAATGCTGCAGACCAATGGAATCAAGACAACTACTTCATCGCGCAGGCGCCCACAACCCAGGTCGCTTCTTCCCGCGCAACCCATCATGTATCCTGCAACGCTTCATCTACAAGCGCAACAAACTGGAGGATGCCATCACTACATGGCCCCAGACGAATGAGAACCAAAGACCCATCCACCGCACGGATGATCAAGCAACCATCAAGACACAAGAGGGAGATCACACTTCTCACTTGGCTCCGTACCTTCATCCCTTTGCTGGTATGCATCCAAATGCCTCTCATGCAACCCGAAGGAATGAAAACCAGAAACTCCTCGAAGACAGCATGGAGCACCACCAACAACTCAAATCGACACATTGCCATGGCAACCACGCAAGATCATTACCTCACATCGCATCTTTCAACCAGGAGGTCAACTCAGGGATCTACGACCCGGGAAAGGAAAAGTAAAAGGCCACTACGAAAAAATAAGAAAAAGAGGCCACCCCGGCAGATCACCATTTGTCAACTTGGAACTGTCCGGCCGGTTCCAGAACATATAGTCAGTACCTGCCTTAATGCTACTTCCACATCAGCGATCATCGACCCGGCGGAAAAAAGACAAGTGCTGAAAAAAGAAATTAAAAGAAAAACAAAAGCAGCAACCCCGGCAGATTCGCAAGGAGCGGTCTCGACATACCTTAGCCATCCACACGACACTGCGGACCCTTACCCCCATCCCACACACCCCATCCACTCAAACACAACATATGACCCCGAACCGCCCTTCCGCCCGGACCGCTACGTTATCCCCCCGACATTCCCACAGCACACCTACAGCAATGCTTATAAGACCCTCTCCCATCCTCCGTCACCCCTCAGCAGCTCCCTTCGACCACTCCCCAATCAGACACCATGGAAACCGGTGAGCACTCCATCAAACTACCTTCGTCCGCCTCTCACGCCCAAGCACTTCACACATCGCACCCCGCCTGAGTCCAGACTCACGCATCCATGTCACCCACCACTCTGTGGGAGACTTACACTCTTTCATCCTACAGGAGCTCTGCTCCTATACGAAAACGATCTCTGGATACACGATCCTCTTTCTACTGGTATTTCTCTAACATGTTCCCTCTTTCAAACTCTGACAGAATTCTGGAAATCATTCTTACGCGCAGACACGACAGCCATGGAAGGAGTTGAGAAGGATGGACTCTGCTCTGCTGCGAACGCTGCGGCTCATTTTGAGAACAACAACGGTCAAGACAACACCATGGCTGGAATCTCGCAAACCACTACTATCGACAACAAGACCCAAGAGGGTAAACAATCCCCACGTGCAAAACGACGTTTACACCTCAATCCTATCGAAAATCTACCGCTCCATGGTGAATACTACAATTTAGTACACCCTCTGTTCATTCTCGCCAGCTCTCCCTTACACAACTGTTCTCATGCCTCTGTGCAATCAGGAAGTAAAGCTACTACTACTACAACCGGCAAACTCCAAGCAGCCGGCAAACGCAAAGCAACCGCGGCAGAAAAAGGGAAGGCCTTGGTGGTCCCCTCTCAACACAAGACTCATCAAAACAATAACCAGCCATCCACAAGCCGCCATCCAACCTCAACCGACCCCGAGGACCTCGAAGGTACATCCCATCCCTGCCAATCCACTTCACCGACTCATGATACCTTGCTTTCAAAAACTTACCCACCCTCGTCCCTTCTTTCAGGAGATGAAGATGGTGATGAATACTCTGACACTGAATTTGACAACAAATACAATCGCCAATCCAACTCAACCCCACCCCCGACGGGCTGTACCCCGAAGCTTTCTCTCCTGGCTCTACTGAATGAACCAAGCGAACAAGCCCCTGCTAAGGTTATCCGCTCCATGGAGACCATGGAAGAGAAAGTCAAACGCCTAAATCAGGTCACCACGCTCCTCTTTCCAATGGCCTACGCGGGGCATGCTGACCGCATCACCAAACATTTTCTGAGGAAGCTTCATGCTACATACCCAGACCGTGTTCCACACAGCATCATTCAAACTGCAAAGTCCTTCTCCATTGACCCTGTCCGACGCGGCAAGACCCAACTAGCCCGCCAGACTGTTCAGTTCGAAGAGACTTGCGGGACCTACCCAGGCCTTGCAGTGACTCTGTCCCCTCTCCGTTACGACCCTCCAGGTCCGGAAAAAATTCATCCATCCAATCTCCCGACCAATCCCACACTAGCTACGCTAACAGAATTTTTCAAAAATCTCCATGCAGATGTGGATGGGAAAGCTGACGTCGTCATCACCAAAGTCACATGCCCCGAATTCGAGGCATACCGCGCACTGAATCCCGACGACAGAACGATCGCAGTCAGAGGCGTTCCCATGGAACGCGATGGAGATGACATACACAAGATTCTATGCGTCCAGCACCCGGATGGTTCGAACCGGGCGTCCCTGGTGAACATCTTTCATATGCACCGTCATGTGCAACCTCTCACGGGAAACACCACCAACACCCTGATCGGCATTGCCGTTCCTCATCTGGACGACCCGGACTTCGCTGAAGTTACCCCCATCATATTTTTCGACAAACCATCCAAGCCCGCAACCATCAACTTTTCTGGCCTGATCTGCGAGTATTGTGGGAACAATCACCACACACGTTATCACCAGTACTTTGAAGTGACCAGATCACAGACCCTCCACAACCTGCGGACCATCGCTGAAATCCACAAACAAAATGGTAACATTCCCCCCATATTCCACCATCTGGTTCCAAACAGAATCTTCACTAATCACCCCTGTCATATGTGCAGTGCGTGCCATCGGCAAAACTCGCTTCTCGCTGATATGGGAGTTCGACTCTGGCTTCATTCTAACCAGTACCGGGAAGGTTGTCGAGTTCTGGGTCTGCAACTACGCCCTCTGTGCCTGTGCCAGCGGCAAGAAGCTGAACACACTCTGCGATCATGCCAAGTCCCCAGTGCATCGCGCAGCCATGGACGCTTACGAAGACAAGCCCATTGCCGACAAGCTTGTGGTGAATGTGAACTCTGGCATCGACATTCTTTGCCAGAAATTCAAGCTGACCTGAAGAACCGGCCATTCTGGGTAAAAACTCTCCCTCCCCCTCGGGTCCCCCTACACTTCTCTCCCCCCCTGCCCACCCCAGTTGTTAATTCCAATTCTTTCTTTCTCGGCGCGCAGGCTCCCGAGACCGGTCTATCACTGATCAACCCTCTCGGCCATCGGCCCGAAGCACTGGCAAGCCTCCCATGTGGCGAATCACGACCCCGTCAACCCGCAGAAGGTCCCCTTTCAGACCCGAACGATGCTGCCGAGACTCCCGCAATTGCTACGGCAAATTTCGCCCCCGATTCCAAGGCTACGAATAAGCAATTACGCCTTAGATCTGCCCTCTGGAACATTGTTAATCATAGATACCTTTTTTCATGGCATAATGTCTTTTCGAGTACCTCTCTCTGTGACCCTCTCTCCCATTATGGCAGACACTCCAGTGTCCCTTTTTTCACGCTTTTCCCAAATAACGTACAGGGTGCAAATGAACATAAACCTCTCAAAAGCCTGGGACGGCGCACACCTCTGGTCACACGCAAGCCTTTCAGATTCCCGAGATCTTTACCCCGTATGCAACCCCTACCCACACGATACCCCTCCTCACGGCAAGGCCGGCATCGAAACAAAAAACATCGCTCCAGCTACAAAAACCATCAATCTGGACAACGAAACGAAAACAGACAATCTCGGTATTTCTACAATCTAACAGTACCCTTACTGCACGCTATATTAACTATACCCACCTCTCGATGTCAAGAAAAAAGAAGGAAGATATACTTCTTGCGCACCAACAAAAGATCGATTTCCACCGATACACTAGTACTAGAAAGAACCAAGAGAACACTGCAATGACCTCGTCCACTCACAACCCTCAATACATCTGCTACAAAAAACAAGGCACTAACGCAGCATCAAACCGTTACCCCACTAAAACCCGTCGGGAACGACGAATCCAAGTCGACCCCCACATTAGCCACAAAAACAGCAGGACCCGACGATAGACAATGGCCAACCGAAACTCGCCCTAACATACCCGCAAAAGAGAGAAAGCCACGAAGAAAGGCACCTCATAAAAAAATGATAATATCTGCCTCCCACCACTCGAATCCGGCACACTATGACCCCAAAATAGCTAAATCCCATACAGAAGATCTTGCCCCAGCCACAAATACAAACAAACGAGTAAAGCTCAATGATTCGACATCACGACCACCCTCGCACTCGCAGTCAGAACAGAAATCACGTAACAAAAGATCCAAAAGACCACCAGGACCACCAAATTCTCCGCAAGAGACAAAACGGAGGACGAAAAATCTCCGCCAAGAAAGACCCCCCGTAATCACCCCACGAACTGACTCCCTAAACATTGCTGTCTTAAATGTTAACGGGTTAACCAAAAAAGAAAAGATCCCCTTCCTCAAAGAATTTCTCAATATCAACAAACCATCCATCTGCGGTATAGTAGACTCACATCTGGATGATGCATCCAAACATGACTCTCTCTCTCGCACCCTGAACAAGAACATAATATTCTCAAAGTCAGAAACTACACAAACGGGTGGCATTTGCATCATCTATGATGAAAACAAACTCACTCTAACCGAACAGAAACATACTGATAACCCTAGAATCTGTCAAGGCACTTTCAAATACCAAGAAACACAGCTAACAATCACGTGCATTTACGCGTCACCGAAACTACAAGAAAGGAAAAAATTATGGGAAACTTTGGACGATTGGCTAAAAACTTATCCCACAGATTTACTTCTAGGCGACTTCAATACCACATGCTACACTATAGACCGGCTCCCTCCAGAACAATCCAGAGACTCAGGCAGGTTCCAAAACACACTTCGTAACCACTCTTTACTCGACAGCTTCCGAAACCTCCACCCCACAGATACGGTTTACACTTTCCACTCTGCAGCACACAAGTCGTCAGCACGCCTCGACCACATCTACCACTCATTCGCAATCAACCACCTCGTCGAAAAAGTATATCATGTAGGCATCTCGAAACATCTCTCAGATCATATCGCAGCCCCAATCCTCTCTATTGGACTTAAAACCTCGAAAAAGGTGGACAAAAGTAACTGGCGTCTCAACACATCACTCCTACTTAGGCCGCGGGGAATTAAAATCCTGCGGACATCCTTCCAAGGCAGTTGGAAAGCTTACAAAGCTTTGATCAAGAACCTTTTCATCAAATATAGCATTGAGGAGGCAAAACGAGTCCTCAAGACTAAGAACCATCTTCAAAAACGTATCCACGACACCAAGCAAAAACTATGCCACTATCCCCAGAACACCAAACTACAACACACACTGCAAGAAGCGGAAAATTCTCTTAACAAATACATCCTACACGAACAGAAACATAAACACACCATAGCACAACCCAAATACAACAAAGACATCGGTTGCGCGTCGGACCTTCTATCCGGGTACATACGAGCTAGGAAACAAGCAAACATTATCGCAGCCCTCAACAGGGCAGACGGGTCGACAACTACAGACCCTGACGAAATCGAAAATATAATCTGTGACTTTTATATCACGCTCTTCACGCCAAAAGTAACAAACCCGACACTGGAGCCTCTACCACCATTGCGACAAGTCCCACAGAACCTGAGTCATATTTTAGACCGTGAAATTACCGAAAACGAAATAATTGCAGCCATTAAGAAATTAGCCAAAAATAAAAGCCCCGGCCCAGACGGCCTCCCAGCAGAGTTTTACCAAGTAAACCCCCGCGAGGTTGCGCAAAGACTTCTTATTTCCTTTCGGAATTTTTTTAAAAACCCAGTCGGTTTTCCCTCCTTTACGGACTCCAGAACCTGTCTACTATTCAAAAAGGAAGACCCAAGAGATCCAAGGAACTACCGCCCAATTTCTTTGCTGAACACCGACTACAAAATTCTTATGAAACTCCTCGCAGAACGACTAAAACAGATACTCCCACACGTCATTAGCCCCGAACAAACGGGTTTCGTACATGGTCGAAATATTAAAGACACCTTATCCTGTATCTTCGACCTCCAATTTTGGGCTAAAAACTCCGGAGAGAATCTAACATTCCTTCTCTGCAGATTTCGAAAAAGCGTACGATACTCTACTAAGACCTCACCTTTTTCGGCCTATGCAAGCCATGGGTTTCCCTCCCGTTTTCAACAAGTGGATCCAAGCCTCACTCGAAACTACAAGAACGAGTTTTGTCATCAACGGAACGGTGTCCAGGAAAATCACCACACTGACCGGAGTCAGACAAGGCTGCCCTATAGCACCGCTTTTATTCGTTACTGCGATGGAACCAATAAATAGACTCTACACCATTCACATTGAACGACCGATCCAGTCACTGACTTCCTGTCCCACTTTTGGGGCATATGCAGACGATACAACCCTGTTTATCAAAAACGAAGATAACCTGAGAAAAGCGGAATCGATTCTGGAACTCAGCGAAACAATGACCGGTCTTAAAGCAAACAAAGCAAAAACAATCCTTTTTCCCGCCAACCAATGCAGCCACACAATAACAACACAAGTTTTCACAACGACAACAGATGCACAACGAATCCTCGGCCTCTACCTAGATCACGACCTCGATCGGAAAGACATGTGGGAAAAGATAGCCCAAAAAATCCGCGACGCAGCGGAAATTTGGCGTCGTCTTCACTTCACACTGCAAACACGCTTAACAATCATCAATGCGTACCTTATTGCGAAATTCCTTTTTCAATCTGACCTATCATACCCATCCGCGTTGACACTCAACCAAATCAAAACCACCCTTATAAGCTTTCTCTCGTCTTCAAAGATAGACGGAAAACTCCGCTTTATAAGCAAGAACCTGGCCATTACCCCCCGCGCAGAAGGAGGCCTCGGAATGTTATGGCCACCCACTCTCATACAGGCACAAGGAGCACTGTACATCTACAAGCTTAAACCTGGGTACGAACACTGGAAAATACTTGCGTGCGAAACAAACCCTGCCACCAAAAAGGGCCACCTGTTCCTCTCACATCCTCTAATCCTAAGGTCCAAACTTCTAACCAAGTCCAGATGGACGGAAAACCTCCGACATTTCCTTAAAACCAACCCGGAAATCCTCCCGCCAACCCTAATTATCCATGAACTATTACAAGAATACGTGGCATATAATAAGTTCATCCTCAAACCGGGAGGTAAACCCTTCGGATTGGATAAACGAGAAGGATTTCTGCTGACGGAAGAATATCAGGTCAAAGACCTTTACCCGGAAATCGCAGCCACAATTTTTCCTGACTTCAAAGCTAAACCGATCACAGCACATAAAATTCAACGACAAAACGTCCTGAACAGAGTACGTAGTGCATTACCCCCAACCTGGGAACACATCATCGTCAACCGCATACTCCCGACACTAGACGATAGCAGTATTTGGTGTCTTACACCCTTCGCAAACCAACAACAACAACTTGTCAGCAAAATCTCCCTCAACGGAACAGTACTCATGGCGGAAACCTTATCCGTCGAGCCCGACCTCTCTCTCAAAAAGACAGATTACCCGATAAGACCCCTCCTCACCCTAGATGGTTGGACGCCAATTCACACCAAAGATAACAAGATCCTGGGAGTTTGCACGGACACAGGCAACCCAAACTGGAGATTGCCAGTAAAAACACCAAAATTAATGGACCTGTACCGATTAATTCTACCCACAGAACTAAAACCCCTTGAGTACGTGGAGAAGTGGATTTTAAGCAATAACTCGGTCTGNCTGGGAACACATCATAGCCAACCGTATACTCCCAACACTAGACGACAGCAGTATTTGGTGTCTTACACCCTTCGCAAACCAACAACAACAACTTGTCAGCAAAATTTCCCTCAACGGAACAGTACTCATGGCGGAAACCTTATCCGTCGAGCCCGACCTCTCTCTCAAAAAGACAGATTACCCGATAAGACCCCTCCTCACCCTAGATGGTTGGACGCCAATTCACACCAAAGATAACAAGATCCTGGGAGTTTGCACGGACACAGGCAACCCTAACTGGAGATTGTCAGGGAAAACACCAAAATTTATGGACCTGTACCGATTAATTCTACCCACAGAACTTAAACCCCTTGAGTACGCGAAGAAGTGGATATTAAGCAATAACTCGGTCTGCCCTCCAAACTTCATCCAACAACTCCTGAAAGCGAACTCAATACCCGTTAAGGCTTGAGATGTAGGCCTGCGAATAGTTATATTCAGCATTCAGGTACGCGATAGAATGAAAATTTCCCACCCCCCTTTGTTAACATCTGTCCCCTTTGTCTCCTTCATGCAGAAACAATTCAACATGCTTTCCACATGTGTCCTAAAATAAAGCAGGTCATTGACAAATGTCTACGATGCTTACAACTATTCTGCAACGAGTCAAGTGAACATCCATTCCTCTTCCAAAACTCACACCCTAGATTCCAATGGTGGCAATCAATCCAATGTATCACCTTTCATGAAATCTGGAAGTATCGCTGTGCGGTTTCTCTCGGTAACCGAAAAACTCTTAAAAACCCAACTTCCCTCCTCTGTCTGTCCATCTTCAAAAGGTTCGAGGACCACCTAAACATACATCTCATCTCCATACCTAGCTCGTTCCCGAAACGAGCACAAACAATTTTATCATCCCTCATGGAGACTCCGGCAATATGCTTATTAGACAAAAAAGTCAACCCCCCGCACCTCGTCCTTACCCCTTCTCTACGCACCATCTGGTTAAGCAATTCGAACCTTTCTGGGGGGCCGAGTATTTCTAGTTAGTGCTCTCTGCCAAAGAGAACACTACCTAGAACCCCCACGCGCACGGTTACGACCGCGGCGGAAGATACTCTTGGGGGTGGGGTTAGTGGGTGAGACTCCCACATCACCCATAGGACGAGGGTCCTGTAGGTACCTACACTGGTGTGGATAACCACATGAGACACAGCCGGTGGCTGAAAGTCTCCGCCAGAGAGAAGTAACACTGGTTACTCTCAAGGGTGCAGCATAGGTTCCCTCACCTCAAAGGCTCTCTCACAGCCAAAAAAAAAAACAAGAGGCAGGTTTTGCACGCAAAGCGTGCCTAGGGTTACATAGTAACCGAGCAAAAGTACCGTACTACCGCAGTTATTCGGAAGGTAATTAATTCTCATCATTTCCAAACCCAGAAAAACACTCCTTCTGGGTACTTATGTAACGGTTGTAAATGTTTTCTGTTTTGGCTTCGAATTAATGCGGGAAAAAACCCCCTCGCGGGGCTGTTCGACTCAAGGCATTGCCCTTGGTCGCGAGCAAGGGCAACGTCCCCAACAAGCGCGGATGTCGCGTGGACATCGATAACCTCCACGCGGAGGACGCCCGTCGATGCGCTCCCTCCAGTTGGAGAGAGCAAATTTGGTCGTGGGTGTTCTCGTCACGAGTTTCTCGCATATGAGGACATGATACGGCTAGCACACTTCGAATTTTATTGGGCTTAAACACCAGGAGGGCACTTCCCAGAACGGTTCATAACTCGGTCCCGGTACTTTGAATAATCTCGAAAAAGAAACACCCTGGCAAAAACACATCCAAATAATTGCGGTAATATGGTATTCATATTAGCATCTCTTAAGAGGCTAAATATCTGCCGGCAATCCGGACCACATAATGGAAGGTTTGCCATGAGACTTTACCTCATCTGTGAAAGCGAAATCTCGTTGTAAATGGATTGCCAAAATGTCACCCGCATTCATTCAAACTATTTTATGTTTGCCCATGCGTGCTCTTAAACATTGTGTATGGTTTGGGTCAACTTTTCCTAAATTACCTCAAGCTATGCTGGATTTATTCCATCTTGTGTGGATGCAAAAGCTAAAAAAAAAAACAACCAAAAATTGAACAAATGCGCTTGACGATACACCTTTATGTATAACAATTCACCAACATATTGAAGAAGAAACTCAAAAGGCATTTCTTCTCGTTTTTTCATGAATTTGGTTTTATCTCATGATGAATTTATTTTGATGAGATTAAATTGCTCCTTTATCGTAAACATCATAGTTTCACACATTTATGATGAACTTCTCAAAAATAATACCTTTGAAAAATTTGGATGAGTTTCGAATGTTCCATTATGTTATGAAAAATAATATGACGTAATTATAAGTAAATTGTAATCTATTCACCTTCTTTTATGACGGTGGTTGAATTTCTGTTCTTTCAATTGCATTTTGACCGTGTTTGAAGGCGGGTTTACGAGTCACAAGAGTTGGTCATGATGACCAGTTCCGTGAAACAGAACAAGGCGAGGCCAAGGTTGGACCCAACGTTCAGTCCTTACCCTGTTGCTCTCGCGTCGGACTGGTGATTCCTCACTATCCGGGGTCTGTCCGGACATCTAGGTAGATGTCCATGATTTTTTTATACCGGGTCGACCTCAGCAGGGCGTCCGCGGACGTGGGGGGGCATACAGTCCTACAGATCCTTGCACCCTGATTGGTGGATACGTCAGAAAAATGACCGATCCACCAATCACGATTTTCTTGCGGCACAAATACACAAAAGTAAGAAAACAAAGGGTTACTATGTAACCCAAAAACCCCACGGGTCAAGCCGCCCCCTCACTGACCACACCACACAAGCGCTGCTGCAGTGGCAATCGAGTCACCAAAGCGAAAGAAGCCAAGGAAGCTTCCCTGCCTCCCTGCGAGCGGGGCCCACTTACGCGGCAGTGCACTGCAGCAGCGCCAGCGCACGCGGTGGAACTACAGTGCAGCCGCAGTGGCAGTTCCGGTCTGGCGTTCGGCGAAGAGCGGCCTGCCAGGTGCCCACGACCGCAGTGCTGCCCGTGCGTGAGAAGCGGTGTGCGGTGTGCATTGCGGCCTTGCGTGTGTTGCGTTTCTGCAAGGGAGCGCCCGCGTGCGTAGTTAGATGCGATGCGATGCGATGCGATGCAATGCAATGCGATGCGATGCCATGCAATGCAGAGCGATGCAATGCCCTGCCTTACCATTCCATGCCATGCCATGCTCTGCAATGTTTTGCCAAGTCAATGTATCCTATGCCCATCAACTCCATGCCTTGCCGTGCTATGACATGGCATGGAATGAAATTAGCATGGCGTGCCATGCTATGCAACTCAGTCCAGTTCCATGTCACAGCATGCCACATCATGCCATTCCACCATGCCGTGCATCGCAATACCATCCCATCCCATCCCATCCCATCCCATC